>VYZP01072105.1:0-19230 GCA_013400635.1 Hypocryptadius cinnamomeus | reverse complement strand
GCCCACGGAGCCGGGCCCGGGCCGGTCCGTAGCAGCCTGTGCTCCGGGCGGACGGAGCAGGTACTCAGTGCCGCAGGCCCCGTTCCCGGTCCCGGCGGTACCAGCCTGTGCTCCGGGCGGACGGAGCAGGTATTCAGTGGAACAGGCCCCGTGCCCACGGAGCCGGGCCCGGGCCGGTCCNCCGGGCAGACGGAGCAGGATTCAGTGCCGCAGGCCCCGTTCCCGGTCCCGGCGGTACCAGCCTGTGCTCCGGGCAGACGGAGCAGGATTCAGTGAAACAGGCCCCGTTCCCGGTCTGGTCCGTACCAGCCTGTGCTCCGGGCGGACGGAGCAGGTATTCAGTGCCGCAGGCCCCGTTCCCGGTCTGGTCCGTACCAGCCTGTGCTCCGGGCGGACGGAGCAGGTATTCAGTGCCGCAGGCCCCGTTCCCGGTCCCGGCGGTACCAGCCTGTGCTCCGGGCGGACGGAGCAGGCCTGCGGGGGTGTTCGGTGCCGCAGTGGTCGCTTAGTGCTCGCGTTCCCCAGTGAGCTCATTAATGTAACTGGTGAATTGTTCTTTTAACGTAGCTTTCGGATAGCGTTTCTCTACCATCTGGTAAAAGCCACTTATCCCCTTCTAGCTTAGCCCCTAGTTTCTCCATCCTTGTATTTCCTTTGAGATATAGCATTTTTGATACTTTGTGTCATCCTTTTATTAAAATTATTTAAAAATACGGGTAAGCACACTGCTGCCCTTTGTGCTTCTGCATCTGCCAAATTACTCCCATGAGTCCAATAATCCATTCCCCTCTGGTGTCCTTTTACATGGACAACAGCTGTCACTGATGGACCCCTCAAAGCTTCTGATACTCTTATGGGAATGATGGGATTACTTATTTCTCTCTTAATGGGTCCAATCTTCAGCTTTCCTATTTCTGGTACCAGCCTGTGCTTCAGACAGACGGAGCAGGACGAGACTCCAGCGGGCAGCAGAGGTGCCCCCAAACCCTTCACCTGCCTTATCAACAAACCTCCTTAACTCATCATCAGAATTTGGAAATTCTGCTCAGACAAACTCCTTAGGGCCACTACAGCCCTGAAGCAAAGGGGACAGGCCCACCCAATCTTAAGGTACTACTCCATCTGGGACAAAACCAAACACTGACAGAATGGTGCAGCTAGTATTGTTGACAAAGCCCAACTGTTATTCTGCACATAAATAAGGTTGTCTGTGCACCCAAACAAGAGTATAGTACATGCCCAATTACAGATTCCCTGTGACAAGGTTCACAGCTGTCACAGACATATTTTATGAAAAATTCTATTGCCAGGATTCTTCCCCTGAGAAGCTGAGGAGCCTCAAGAATGTAAACAATAACTGTCTGCTGCTGTGGAATGCAACAGGTGCATCTGTGACTGGTGAATGTTGGTTGTTTCTAATTAATGGCCAACCACAGTCAGCTGTGTGGACTCTCTGAGCAGTCACAAGGTTTTGTTATTCATTCCATTTTTTGCTTGCTAGCCTTCTGATGCTTTTCTCTATTCCTTTTAGTATAGTTTTAATATAGCATTTTAATATAATATATATCATAATATAATAAACCAGCCTTCTGAAACATGGAGTCAAGATTCTCATCTCTCCACCCGTCCCGGGAGCCCCCGAGGGTTCAGCCCCAACACACAGCTATTGCCTCCCATGATTACCAGACCTCTTGCAGTCTAGTACAAGTCTAAAAGAAAAGCCAGTGAACTGAGAGATAGGGAGTGGAAAAAAGACACAATGTATATTTATATAATTCACAAAAAACAAGCAAGCTCTTTGAAGACGCCCTTTTCTTTTTTTTGCACACAGAAGAATTTGCAGTTTTATGGAGAGAGACTGCAAAGGCAACAAATTCTGTGTCAAGGCCAAATACAAAGTAGTCTTCTGGTCCACCTGTTGAAGAGGATGGAGAATGCATCAGTGTAATGCTGTGTGCTGCCCAGGAAACATTTGTAAATGTGTTACTGCTTTTTGATCTTGTAAAATTATAGCAAATAAAATAATAATCAAATGCCACTACACATTCATGATGGAATATTCAATTTGTTTATTCCTACTGATTACTGAGGAAAATACTAAATATATCAGCTATGTATATATTTTTACAATGAGGCATCAAAATACTTCAAATAGTACCAAGTTAACTTCAAGTTTTCTTACATACTACTACATGCATTAGCACTGGGGAACACTCCCAGAAAATAATTAAAACTCATAACAAGAAAATTGGAAGAAAATAAATAGATAAGAGCACCAGCCTGTAATCTCCATTACTAAGATTGATCAAGTCTCCTTGTATAAGAACAAGTTGAAAATGTAGTTGTTCTGCAGGCTTAAGAATACAGTAGCAGCAATACATTCCATGCTCATGCTCTGTAACACATGGAAGCTAGTAGTTTGCTACTTTGAAAATTATCAAAAAAATCTAACCAACAGAATCCCTCTCCCAAACACAACCAGTAATGGCTTCTTGAAGAGACCTCGTCTCACATCCAAAATACTCATTACCTTTCCCAACAGTTAAAGGGGAGGTGTAAAATAAGATTTGACAGGTTTGCATATAAAAAATGGCAGATTGAATCTACAGGAGCAGTAGCAATGCATCAATTAATGAGACCAAGCCAAATGAAACACAGAGCACTGCAATCTACACTACAATCTATGTACTACAACATAACTAGTAACAAAATTCACAGTTCACATGCAACAGGAGAATGGCCACCTTAGCATCCAGCCCATAATGAAAGATTTTAGAAGTACACAGGAGCAATTCATCATGAGCTTCAGCACTGCACCAAGACACTTAACACAGGTATGAGGAAATACAGAGAGTAGTTGAAAATCAGGAGTGCTTTTCAGGAGTACTTCATGATATAGCCTGTGCATTTTCATTCTGGTATCTACACATATATAAGATACAAAGAGAGATGTTGGATGCCCCATCCCCAGAACATTCAAGGTCAGATTGGACTGGGCTCTAAGCAATCTTCTCTAGTCAAAGATGGCCCTGCTCATGGCAGGGGGACTGGACTACATGACATTTAGGGGTCCCTACCAACCCAAATTATTCTGTGACTATAAGAAAATGAAATCTCACAGGATTTATTGTTCACGACACATTCTGTTCAAGTGCCATGGACTTGCTTTAGACATCAGTAATATACAGTTTTTCAAGTGACATTCAAAGTCAGACTATGCACTGTCACATCTTTGTAAGAAGCTATGAAAATATCTCTGTAGGCTATAAACCTAGACAAGCAGTTAGTTATTCACTCCGATCCTTTGGCTCTCGGTATTTCCACTGGATATAGTCAAAGATGTCTTTTTCACATTCTACTGGCAGGGCCTCTCCAGCAACTCCTGCAAGCAAATTACACAGGATATTTGAAAGGTGGAAAGTCTGTTTGAAATTCAGAAATGCCAAATGCATGGCAAGATTAAAACAAAACTGCTGCAGGTAAAAAACCTGAAGAACCCACCCAGAATGACCTCCCCACTCTCTGCAAAATTTTCATAGTGTTTACATACTGATTCTTATTAGTGCCAAAGGAAATAAGGTAATGAATTAACTTTGGGGCCATGTGGTTATGCAGTTAAATAAATTTATAATTGTGTGTGGGTATATATAGTCACCTCTCCTCCAAAGCAAAGCAACTGAAGGATGTGACATACCCTGTGAAAAGAGTAGGAAACCAAATATGTGCTGTGCACGGCACAGAAGAAAAATCTTTAAATCATTAAGACTTTAAGTAGATTAGGAGGCTCAAAGAGGTGACTTTGTGCCACAGAGCTGCCTGTATGTAAGCAGGCTGCCCCTTCTTGCTGCAATGGTGCCCAATATCAAAAAGGACACTGTGAAAAATTCCACAAACTACAGCATTTATCAGAAGTATTTCCAAAACAATTGCAACCAATTGAAGGTGATGACAAAGTGCATAACCAGAAAGAAAACTCTGTGCAAAAACTCAGACTGACCAGTAACACCCAAGCGGCGTATTGTATATTCATTGATTGTGAAGCCCATTTCCAGAGCATGAGTTCTCATGTTCTTATTGAATATATCGCTTCCTGTGAAATACAGTACACCACAGTAATACTGATCTTTCGGGATAAGCCTAGAACAAAAAGTAGAAGCGAAGACTTGGAACAAATATACAACAAAAAAGTAACAGGCCATTTAAAATTCAGTAGTTCAGCCATATGTAGGTTTACTTTGTATTCATGTGTCTACATTCTGCAACTCCCTACATTCGATTTTCCCACAAGCCAGATGCCAAAGTGAAGGGAACTGCATGTCAAAGAAAGGTTCAGCAGATCTACCCTTATCCAGAAGTTACTGGTGTTCAGCCACTACCTGGTTATGGTGCTTGCACTCCTGCCAAGAATCAGTGTCAAAGCAGGATGGTAAAATAGGACACAATTCTGAATCTGAATAGAATATCATGATTTGAAGCACAGCATTATTGCTAATAACTTGTTGTGATTACTAGCAGTTGTCCAGCGGCTGCCACACTGCAAAGGCATTAGAAACCTAGTAAATGCCATGTTCTGAACATGGTAGTAGAGATTTGAATGAAACAATTGATGCAAATGCCTACTCTGTAGCAGACAGCTGAACTAGGGGTTTGGGTGGGGGGGTTTTGACGCAGGTACCGGATATCAATTCTGCGATGTGGATAAGCTGTTCCATCTTCTTTATCTGGCAGCTGACAGACACCCTATGAGGAATTAAGGCAAGTGAGAAATTCAGATGAAATTAAACAGATTTGAGAACCATCTTTACCTCCCCACCCCTAAACAACTTCTAAACAATCCTCAGCCATCCTGGAAAGCAAAGTTAAATCCCTGCTGAATTGAATAAATATTTTACTAGAACAGCCAGGTATCAGAATACAGTGAATCACTATTTTACACTGTTGTGAGAACTGTTGTTCAGTGTGGCATAGAACTGCTTCTTAAATTTTTATTGCACCAGGAAGGATCCTCATTTCCCTGTCCTCAGTGTTATCAGACTTTTCAATATGCACAAATATCAGCAGATTAAGAAAAGAAAAAAAGCCCTGCACTGTCAGCATGGGATCTAAAAAATTAATGTTCTTGTAATTAATTACTTGCTTTAGACATCCCACATAATCCCTATTATATCCTAAGTCTAGTAGCTTATCTATTAAATCTATTCTGCAGCAAAACTGCCACAAAAGGAGATAAAAGTGTATTATATATTAGACAAAATCAGGTAAACGTAGTTCTGAGATCAAAGCTAAATGTTTCCAAGATCCTGAGCACAAAATTACAGAAGTGGTCACTGGTGCAGCTGAAGAAGTGATGTTGTGCTGAGGTTTCAGGAAACATCCAGCAATACAGACACAATTGACATTATATGATGAAGGTTATGTTCAGCAGGGTTCAGAACTACACAAATATCTGTACACTTTCTAATACTGAAATCTTACCATAAGATATTCCCTAAGAGTTACCTGCAGGAAATTCTTATGAGGTGCAAGTGGAAGAATTAAAAAAACAAACACACACTACTCCCAGTTCCAGCAGGCCAAGCAACTGTATTCATCCTAGCTTCTGTCAGGAAAAGCAATCCCCCCACAACATCCTTCACCACGAAAAAAGCTCTTACCATGAATTTTGTGTCACCTTTAGACAGCATGTCTGTGACAAAGTGGACTTTTTCCAGCTGCTCTACAACCTGACGCAGAAGTTTTGACTAGGAACAATGGTAACAAAGAAGAAGAAATTACTTCAGAAATAACAAGAATATCTTACCTCCTTACTAGATAGAGGCTCCTATAAGTAGAGGACATCATCATAATTATATGTACTATTCTACATGAAATTTGACCCAAATGGAAAAAAAAGTAACAATAATACTGGGAAAAAGCTAATAAAATTACAGTTGTGCAAGATAAAAACAATCTCCACCAATACCCCCAAGTGAGATAGCCTTTACTTGGAAATGACAAATCTAATTCAGATTTTAAACAACAAGTCTATAAAAGGAATACAAGAAAAAAAAACTGCACTGTCATTAATACTACTTCAGAGTTAGTCCCAAAAGATTACAAGGGCAACAGGACAGTTTCCTATCATCTAAATTATTATGGTTACATAAAGAAATAGTCAGTGTACCCTTAATCCAGCTAGCTTTACAGTTCTGCATTATTAAAGCACATGAATTCAAGGGGGTGGGGGAATATGTATGACAGGAAGAGGAAGGAGAGAAGGGTAAAATAAGCATACTGACTAGTTCTGCAAGAGAAACACAACATAATACACAGATCTGAGAAGTAATTATAACTCCTCAAAATAAACACAGCGATCCAAGAGAACAGTTCAATGTTACAGTAAATACAAAACCACAAAAAGCTGCAATACAAGTCTGACACTGTGTGCAATGTACAGTTCTGATCTGTGGCATCTGAGCAATGCACCTGTTTGGATGATTCAGATGTGAAACTGGGATGGGTTAGGAGAACATCCATATCACCACTTGACTCTGCACCTAGGCAAGAAAGAAGCAAAGAAAAATCCTTCTGTGTGTGGCAAAGTATACTAATGTTGCTGAATGTACATCTTACCTCTTCTTGTAAACATGGTTTTCTAGCAGGGAATGGTCACTATCAGAGATATTAGCAAAACAAAAAATAATCTTAAAGTAAAAGAATCTTGTTCTTTCATCAGAAGTTTATATTCTCCATACATAAGAAAATATCTGAGAATTTCCTGCTGTACTCTATAGCAGTGAAACACAAATGTTGTTAATGTAAAAACAGAGGAAACAATTCACATTACAAGATACTGCTCTTTATGGGGGAAGGATGGAGAAGCAAGGATTTATGTGGGTGTCTCATCACTGAACTAGCTAGTCAAGACAATACTAACAGGAAAGGCCAGGTTCCAGCACAGAGTCTGTCAAGAACAACATACAAAGTGACTCGTATTGCTTGTTATCCCAAAATAAAGATAACACGATCACAGAGTACCAACCTCGCCTAAAACTGCCACAGACTGTAGCAATATAGTTTGGGTCCAGTTTCTTTATCTCTTTGAGCACAATTTCCTATGTAAAAAGGAAAGAAGTGTGTTTAGAGGTGGCCAGTCATTCACTGGCCATCAGTACATCACATTCTTAACAATGAGATTTTTACCTGCATTTGCAGCATTTCTTCCCTCGGGATTCTTTTCTCAAAATCTTCAAAATATCTGCAAATACAAAAAAAGAAGTATCTGAAAGAGTGGCAGGGGCAACATCTTAAAATTTTAGTCAATTAAACATATACCAGAGGAAAGAATACTAACTTACTGGCCTGAATACTGAGGGACAGACACACATCCTGTGCAGCATTCTCAAGTTCAGACATGCAAAGGTTACCTTGTTCACAGCACATGAAAAACCAGCCTGGGCCACTTCTATGCAGATTATGAAGAAACAACTCCACAACCTTGCTAAAGTGATTCTCCATGAGCTAACTTGATATTAACTTCCCTCTGAATGGAGACTAAGCCTTCCAACTTGAATGAAACAAAAGCTCTGAATAGCTGCTGAAAGGCATGTAGAGAGAAGGGAACCTTACTCAGCCTGTGTAACCTTACATTACATCCTGGTGTCTGAAGGAGTCACTAGAAACACCAAGCACTTGTACCCAAGAAAGCTTACTTCAACCCAATTCGCTGGTGATGGGTCAGCTTGTGCTCAATTTTTCTTAGATCTAGAAAAAAAAGTCCAAACAAAATAGTTAACTGAGGACTAAAAATCTTAGAGTAAGTTTCCATCAACACAAAGATGATGCATGTAAAGAACACGTAAGGAGAATACAACCTCAAAGGAGGGAATTTCAAATGACCTACACAGCAGCTGATAGGATGACCACAAATGCACAGAGCACTTCCAACAAGACTTAACAGACCACCAAAGAGCCAAAATCCTTGTTACCTTCCATGTAACCTGCACGTACTTTACTTTGGATAGGTATGAAATGCCTTAAGCCTGTGTACTAGCTTTAGCACCTCACACACCCTCCTCAAAACCTAGGGCATATATGCTACCACAGAACCACTGTAGAAGAGGCAGCTTGACAGAAAAAAAAGAATACTGGAGTGTGAACCAAGGCCCCATACTCACACTTACCTTCTAAAGTCTTAATTCCTTCCTCGACAAACTTCCTAGCAGCAGCAGGACTGCAAAGAGACAAGGCAACCTGGCATCAGGAACAGCAAGAACCTTACCACACTGAACTGGATATCAGAATTATTTACAGCTGTGTAGGTTCTTAAAGGCTAAGACTGAGGTTGCTTGTGATGCTTAGGTTTTTTCAGCATACTCATTTTCAGTTTATGCTTTTGGTCAGCAGAGATCCAAAGCCTGGTGTGCACATTTTTTAGCATTGATATAACTATACAGTGATGTATAATTGTAAGAAATTTAAAAAGCCACAGCAAATAGGCAATATTGCTTCAGACAGTAATACCAAAGGCATGATAACATCGCAGCAGAGTTTTTAAATTTGTTTTGTTTTGTTGCCTCCTTCAAGGCTCTGCTTCTCCTTTTACAAAAACCCTGAGGCCAGAGTCTCACTTCCACGGTTCCATTCTTGACCCACATCTCTCTCCTTCCCCTCTCAGGAAGCTTCCCACTTCCACTCCCCTACCACAAAGTCTGTAATTCATCATTCTATACCCTTTTGTTTCATTCAATCCCATAATCATGACTACAGTGTGTCAGTGTGGGCATTACATCAGCAGCTCAGGCTCATTCTCTTCATTACGAACAAAATTTGGATGATTGCACATAAATCTATCAAATGAACAGGAGAAGGGAAAAAAAGCCTTAAAAACACCCCAAGAAACTTTTACCCAATGCCAGTGACTCGTGTCAGGAAATTGATAGAAGCACTTGTATCATCTTGTCGAATCTACAAAAACAAAACAGTGCAACCCAAATATCTCTTTACTCCGTTTGCAATAAACAAACAAAAAGAAGCCTTAAGAAGACAAAACAGCTTAGTCAGACTCCGGTTTGGAAGTTCATTATAAGTCACTGCAAAACAGTACCAAGCAAGGGCAGTATGGTGCATCACAATAATGCCACACGTAACTAGCCTGAAAACTGCCCAAGTGGCCATGCTAAGGTGAACAGCAGGCCAAAAGCACAAAACTCCACAGCCTCCCAGCAACAGATTTCCACTTCTGACAGAAGACTTGCACGTGCTGATTACATAAGCTAAAATATTTTAATAAATAGATAGTATTTTAATAAATAAATAGTTTTGAGGCTTTGGCTGAGCTTCTCAATCCTTGATTTCTAGTTACCATACACTCCTCTGTTCACCACTCCTAAGGCTCTCCTGGGACAACAACAGAAATATGCAGAGCAAACAAGCTACTTTGCAAGTTATCAAGAAAAGCAGCTATTGAGAAATATAGAACACAAGAAAGACACCCACCTTTTCCAATTTACGTAGCTTTCCAGTGGATAGGAACTCATCTATCTTTTCAGCTATTTTAGCACCCACTCCATCCTAAATATTGGGGGGTGAGTACAAACAAGTTAACTTAAAAATCGCTTAAAGTCATTATATGTGGGAAGCGAGGAAAACTCCCTAGAATTTACAGTCCAGAAAGAACTATGGGGCACCCGAGACCACAATAAAATATTGAACCATAAAAGAGCACAAGAATTCAAGGGTACAATATAAACGGCATAAACGCTGTAATGCAAGGGCTATATCAAGTTTCCCCGAAGCAATAAGTTTGAACAAGGCTTGATTCTTGCTCAAGATCTCTGAATTAACAAAGGAGTAAGAGAGCAAAGAGGAAAGATATTTTTACAGGCAGAGGCTCAGACGGGATGCCCAGTTCCAGCTCTGAAACCCCCACAGTGGCTACACCTCGTCCGTGTCCCCGAACTCTGACCGGGGTACGGGAAGGAGGCGCTGGCAGAAGCGGGGCTGCCCCCAGGAACCCCCGGCACCTCATCCCCGCTCCGGCAGCCCGCACACGAGCACCTACCAGCTTCTTGGCTTCGGCCCCGCTCTGTATCTTGCTCGGATACCGAGAAATGACCGAGGCCGCTTTCCTGCGGAACAGTGCCGGTCAGCGCCCGAACGGGCTGGGGCCCGGGACGGCGGGGGGAAGGAAGCGGTACCTGTACGCGTTGTACTTGTGGATGGCCCGGTTCACGTTGCGCTCGTAGTTGGCCAGCTCTGCAGGAGAACCGCGGTGAGAGCGGCCGGGCCGCGGCCCTGCCCACCCACGGAACCGACCGAGCGCACGCACCTACCGGTGAGGAAGTCGGTGATGCCCTCGTTGGGGCTCTCCTGGGGAGCTTTGCGCTTGCTCATGGCCGGCACCGGCGGCGAACGCGGGGAAAGAGGCGGGCGGCGATCGCACGGAGGGAGGCGGCGATCGCACGGAGGGAGGCGGGCGATCACGGGAAAGGAGGCGGCTATCGCACGGAGGGAGGCGGGCGGCGATCAAGGGGAAGGAGGCGGCGATCGCTCGGAGGCGCTTCCGGCAGTGGCGTCACGGCGCGTCCGGTGCTGGTGCCGGTGCGCGGGCGGGGATCGGCGTGGCCGGTGTGCTCCTCCGCGCTAGCCTGCTGTGTCGTCCTCACGGCTTGATATCATCGTAGCTCTTTTTGCCTGAGTAGCCAAGTATCATGGGCTTCAGGTGCCGTCAGCTGGGTCCCGAATGCCCGTGCTTACCGAGCCAGCCCGCTCACACGCCTCTTTTCACGCACAGCACACACGTGTCGACCCCGCATGTTATAGGTAATAAATGGTAAAGCCGAATTAATAATAAAAGAATAGATTTCTATTTCGCGACCAAGATTCGGTCTCTGATAGCCACAATCGAAAGGGACAGCGTCGAGCCCGGGATCGGCGCTGGGTGAACGCTGATCCGACCTCCATCGTTTCGGATCCCCTCTGTTCATGAAGGCTGTCCCTGTCCGAGTGGTTTTTATACAGTTTATTCAGCCTGGGGCAGAGTCTCTCCTTTTCTTTTCATGGCTTCACATATTCATGTAGTCTCATTTCTCTGCGTTGGGCTGGACAAAACAGTTTCTGGAAGCGATGAATGCTGATGTCCAGTTATGGACTCTGGCTGTCTCGATCGTAGACACTTATCGAGTATTCATCGCTTGGGTGTTTCCTCGACTGTTCTCGGAGAAGAGCTCATCTCCGTAGGAATTTTGTGAGGCAATCTCCCCGGCTCCGGCACGTGGGTTTAAAACTTTTAAGAACATTTCTTACAAGCATCTTACAAGCATAACTTATTTCTTGTATATTTCTCGTATATTTCACATAAGCAGGAATTGTTCCAAATCGTATATTACGTTGCATATCTGAGATTTTTGGCCAGTCTGCTTTAGCGGCACCTTTCCAGGCTGAATCGGCAGCTATGGTCTAATATCAGAGCAACCCAGTTTCAAAATACTAGAATACCGAGTTCCACAATATCAAAGTAATCCGGTTTTACAATACCAGAATATCAAGCTCCAAAGTACAGCCACAACACCCAGTCTTCCTCCCACAACACTTCCTCCTCTTCCTTTTCCCCAATAATCAATGGGTCAGCTTTCCAGGGCTTTAAGCACTCCCAGTTGCACCCACCCAATGGAAATGCTTTAAGATAATGTAATGCAGGGATAATTTTGGGGAACAGCATTTCTACACCAGAACGCACTGTCCCATTTTCCTCATTTTAAGAGGATCATTTGAAGGAAGCTCTGCTTGCTTTTTTCAGCATTTTAAGGGCTTAAAACTGCATTTCAGGGCACTTCTATCCATGCCCCAGGACCAAATATCTCAGGCAAGGCATGTACTAATGCTAACGCTACTCTGTAGTCTATTATTTTTCCTATTTTTATTTATAATGCAGATAGCCCTAACTAGAGGTCCCAAGAAGACTTATACCATTCATATCATTAATATGCTTCTCTACCCTACTTAGTCACAAGGGGAGTACTAAGTATTAAAGCATAATTATGTAAGTTAACAGCAAATTACCCAATTTATCTCACAATGCTGCCTAAACACAAGTTATATTTCTCACCAGTTTTCTGCCCTTTTGCTCAAAGTAGTTGTAGCAAAATAGAAATAAATTTCCCTGAAGAGCTTTCTCCCACATCAAGCCCTTTATTCCCCTTGAATTCAAATCAGAGGAGCCAAACAGCTGCAGCTCCTCTGAGGGCTTTTATACCAGGCAGGATTTGCCCCCTCCCTTTTCCTGAGTGTCATGGGAATGAGAGGTGGGCACAATCGGGGGTATATTAACCCAGGCCTTTGATGAGGGGCTTCATTCCCTCTCTGAGATCTGATGGGATAAGAGCTTGCCTCATTTCAGTGAAGAGGCTGGTCTAGCTTATCCTAGCTTGTATTCAGCAGGTACTTTTGGGCATAAAAAGCAAGAGAGGTTTCAAAGATACTGTGAAGAAAACAGCATTCCACAGAGGGAGTATTTAAGCTCCTTACTTTAGGGCGTGTGTTCAGGGTTGGTAAGATGCTTTTGCAATTTTCAGTTCTGTTCTACCTTTTTCTTTTTTTCTTTTTTTTTTTTAAGGAAGGAGTACAATCTCTGGAAATTCTAGGTTGTCTCAAATACAACATTTAGGAATTTTTTTGTAGGTGGATAGAATGCAGTAAAATAGAGCTACTGTTAAAATTATCTCACACCTAATTGAATACAGCTGTGTTAATTATTACCTTTAACAGGCTACAGCCAGATCCAATTAGGTTGGGTATTATAAAAGAGCAGCTTAAGTAGTTGGGGAGTCAGATGAAGACAGGTGGCTGGGTAGTAAAGAGCTGCTAGAGAAATAAGATTGAAAGCTATGAAACTTATAATACAGCAATATACAACCCTTGTGATAACATTTTTTCAGCAGATTTATGATGTCACATAAAGGGCCTGAGTAGCTGCTCAGGGGCCTGTGGCCCGGGGTGGCCGGCTGCTGACTGAAATTCCAAAAGGTGAAGGATGCCTCCTAGACACAAGGTGCCACCACTATCAACAGTGGCTGCTTTGACAGTGCCAAGTGCCTCCTGCAAACTGACATCAGGAACCTGGGCTGGTGAGTCTTGTTACCCAAGGAAAAGGGCCAGATCTGGCCTTCAGTGGCCTGTGGTGCTCAACGGCCGTCCATGTGCTCAGGTTCCTGAAACCACAAAGCCCAGAGCTCCAGGCACACTGCAGCTGCAAAGAGCATCCCAAGGGGAACACATTACTGCCACAACATGGCTTCCTCCACAGCTGCAGATGTCATGCCACGGGGAACACAAAACTTCCAAAACCTTCTATCTGAGGAGCAAATAATTATTGACTTTTTTGTCAATACATTACATAATTTGTTATGATTTTTTTGTGTAGTTTGTGAGTGTTTTTCCAATTCACATGAATTGTATTGGAAGGAAATACAACACTTTTAATAATTGACTCTGTGTTAACTAACTCACAATTAACTTGCCAGAAATGTCATAAATATCAATGTCATGTTGAAAAATATACACCCTGTAGCTCTAATTAATTGTGTAATCACAGTTTTTATAACAATTTTAATCTTATGCTCATCAAAATGAAACCTGGATCATCACCCATAATTTTTAGATCTGAAAAATTCCACTTGTAATAGCAATTATCATTCTGCCAATCTTTTTAAAATATTTAGGCTTTCCAAAGGTGACCTTGGAAATGGAGTCTCTGGGATGGGCTCCTGAAACTCCCATCGTTCTTCAAGGTTGGTGTCAAAGATGCAACATTCCAGCTGTTCCTATGTGTCTGGAGACTATGGATATTATTCTCTTATGCTTATTTGAGCACTGAGTTAATTTTAATTAGGCTCTTGTGCCTAATTGCTCAGGAAAACACCTCCTAGTAACAAATGTTGCTCTTTGCTACTTAAAAGAAGCTGAATCACAACCCCATGTGCATTTTATAAATGTCTGTGTTATAGCTCATTAACCTGATATTTTAAATTTGTTTTAAATGATGTGGTTCACCCTTTAAAGCTGAGCAGAATGAATTATTTGCTTTAAAAGGGAAAATTAAATAATGGAAAATAATAATTTATAGCTCTCGCTCTGACAGGCAAGACATGAATTTGATGTTGTTCAGTTTCTATTGCCATGGTTCTCAAAGCTGCCTTCTCCCAAAACAACAAATGAGTTTTGATTTCTCTTCATGAAATGCATCATTAATTCCTCCTCCTGGTTTCTGTTTGTTTTCCCTTTCTGCTATCCAGTGCCCAAGTTGGATGATGTGAGGGTTTTCCCCTGTGGCTTTGCAGCTTCAGGGAATTTCTGTTCCCAAATCAGTATTGTACCCAAAAATTCATTATTTCCCAATTCATGCTGACAAGTCCATGCCCAGGAAATACTGGAGTTGCAAATATCCAAATGTGGAAATAACCACAGGTTGAGTGCTGGTTGTATTGTGTCCCCCCTACCTATAAGGACATTACAGTTGAAGACTTGAATGTTTGTTTTTATGGTAAAAACCCAAATCAAACCAGCACACTTGATTTTCTCTGGCATTTTTTGAATCCCGTGGCTTGATGTGTAGTTGGAGGGAATCACTGTTTCTTTTGGAGTCGAGGTGTGTTGTGATTAAACCAGACATTATTGAAAGGCATCAGTTTTGTACATCATATTTGAGGAATTGAAGGCAGTACAATTGAGGAGGACATGAGAGGGTTAATGAGGGGCAAACAGGGCAGAGCCTGGACAGACAAAATTTTATGGCTTTAAGTGGGAACCTTCACTGTTTGAGAGGCACATCTGGAATCATGTGCAATAAGAAGTTTTGATAAATGATATTTTACAAGCAGGACTGAGGTTCCATTGTGCTGCATCATGAAATGACAAACTGTGTGTCTGGAGGAGGTTCAGGAGAGTCCTCAGCTGTCACCTCAGCCACGGAGATTTTTCTTTATCTACCCCAGACTTCTCTATGTGCTCTGACCCTGGAACAAGCCTTTGCTTTTACTTCCCTCTCAAATTGCTTTAAGGTTGCCCTCATTCTCTCTAATGGCTTTAAATCACTGGGTTTGATGTCTAGTTTATCTTCCCAAAATGTAACACCTCTGACTGCATCAAATTCCCTCCTTAACCCCCTTGGCATCTCTGCTCACTGAAGACTGGATCTAGATAAACTCTCCCAAGCAGCTTTTGACATCTTTCAAGAGGCAGATGAATGCCATACAAGATCCATCATGCTTTCCTTGGTGTCAGAAAGGTTTTGCTATTAAAGATTAGGGAGGCTGAAGGTCACTCCAAATCACAATATTGCTCACTTTATAAGCTAATTTTATCCTGTCATCTGGTATTTTGTGTTCCACTTGTTTCAGAGGAGTCTACAGCATTCATCAATTCACTGGGGTTTAAGCACTGAGTGATTCGTTAAATGTCTCCAAAGTCGAGCCATTTATCTTTTTCACTGTATTTTATTGTCTCTGTTTTCCCTGACTTACAAACCTCCAGCACAACACTGAGTTCTGCTTCCTTTAAGAGCTGGTGCCTCAAAATGGGATCCTGAAGAAAGAAATCCTTGGGTAATGAAACCCCTCTATTGAAATACTATTTTAAACAAAAAAGGAAAAAAGAAACATGTAGAGGTTAAAACACAGTTTCAAGGTCCAAAAGATTATTGTTGATTATTTCTCAGACTCAACACTGAGCTTTCCAAGCCCAAATCCTTATTATAATGCAAGCCTCAAAACTGGGGAGAAGAGCATTACTTTTAAATCCCCAAAGCCCACATTTGGCAGACCAAAGAATTGATTTGAGGTCCAAACCCACTCTCTGGGACTACACAGCCACACTCGTAAGCTCCAAGGCTTATGATTTTAAAGCTCAAAACCTCATTTAAAGGGCCCTGAGCATCATTTTTCAAAAGTCTGGTCTGGAATAGCGGTGGGACTGTGATGTCACACAGAGCCTGTGACACAGCAGGACAAGAGGGGCCACAGGGAGGTGGGTTCTGCGCTCTGGAGAGAGCCCTGAGAGTGAACATCCTCACCACTGAGGGCATGGCTGTTGACAGTGGTGTGAGCCCAGCCCAGATGGATTTCTGGGGTGGGATGGAGTTCGTGTTCACGATGCCCAGCATCACACCCACAGGTACAGGCAGGAGCATTGCTGTAGCTGCCCTCTCAGGGATGTGGGGAAAAGAATCAGCACTGATCCCTGTGGAGCTGGGGACAGCAGTGACACACACGCCAGGGGTGCTGGAAGGCTGAGAGCCAGCAGAAACACAGCATAACCTGGTATTTCCTTGTTTTCCAGAGCGAAAGGCTGTCTGGGATGCAGTGGCCAACAACATCCAACAACAGCTGTTACTGCACAAGGTGGAACAACACCCTGGGGCAACACCCTGGGACAATATCGATGTCCTTCTTTGCCCACCCAGAAGAGCAGTGAGGAGTTCCCACAGCCCTCCTCATGGGTCATGGCCTAAAGTTCCTCTTGCCCTCCTCAGAATGCAGGAAACCCACCCCAAAATCCCCTGCTGAGGGACAAATGGAGCTTGTGCAAGAGTGGTATCTCCTGTGGGAGGTGGCATTGTGCCACAGGGCTGATCCCAGTCACTGGAGACTGGGGGTGCCCTCAAGCTGCCTCTGTCTGACTCCAGCGTGGGTTTTTTGGTGGGAGAAGGGAAAAAAGAGGCCCCAGCATCTCCTCCCCAGGGCTCTCCCCTCTGTCCTGACTTCTGAACAGTGGGAATTGGCAGAGTTTGGTCAAAGGCACCATCCCTTGATGGAATCATCCTCAGCTCTTCCCTCTGTCCAATTCTCACCCTTTGGGCCTTTCCCTTCTGCTCCAGGGGATCCGAATTCCCACCCTTGGGTCTTTTGATGTGGTCCACACAGAGACCCTGGTGGGGAACAAGACTGTGATCCTGCAGAGGCCAGTGTTCCACCTGGCCAGGAATCTTGGAGGAGTCCAAAACCTGGAAAATAAGGATGACCTGGCTGGTAAGACAGAGGATTTAACCCTGCAGGCCCAGAGGGTGGAGTAGGCTATCACACCACATTTCTAAAAGCATCTCCTGGGAATCGCCCTTGGCCAAGCCCTGGGGAAGTTCCTCCAATCCCCTCTTGTGGTTTTCCAGGGGGTAAGCAGCTGGAGCCTCTGAAATATGGCAAGGTGGCCACAGAGGCCTCTGTATCCCGGAAGAAAGTGGAGTGCTGCATCCTTGGCACCATGTCCCTGCTGTACCACTGCCTGGAGAAGGGCATGAGTGTTGCCTTTGTCCTGAGGGATGTGGGTGTGCTCCTCATTGAAGGCAGCATGGTGCTAATGAGATTCTACCTGGACTTCCTGGAGAAAGTGACTGGGGAGAGGATCCAGGACAGGGCTACACTCAAGGTGAGCCTTTTGTTTCCCCCCTGCTTGGGCAGACCCACAGCAGTTCCCCAGCACTGCTGGCATATGGACACCAGGAGCTGGCCAGGGGCTCTGGCCAGGCAGGAGCATGATTCCACCTGCTCTACCTGCCCTGAACTCCTCCTCTCCTGAGTGCCTTGGCCACATTGAGGATGTGCTGGCACCTTCACATTTCTGTGCTGCAGGCTCTCCAGCAGCTGGACATGGTGGTTTCCCGGGTGGTGCCTGTTGCTTCCCTGAGCTTCAGTGGCCGTGTCATCATCTTTCCCAAGTGAGTCAAACACCCTGGCAGCTTTGGCCTCTGGAGAGATCTGGGAGCAGTTTCTCCTCATGACCACAACAGTCCTGCAGAGCACTGACTCTCATTTGTGCCTGCCTGCTCGTCATCCCTGTGAACAGACCCGAGGGAACAGAGGGAGTATTTTAGGCAACCCTTGTTTCCCCATCATGGCCAGGAATCCTTTCCTGAGTGACCCTATTTTCCAGGACAGTCCTTGGGGTTGGGGCACAATTGACTTGGGACAACAATGGCCTTTACCCTACTGCCAGACTCACCTGTGAGCAGGTGATGGTGGCAAGCGGCTTGAGCCGGTGGGGATGGAGCTCAGGATTGTGTTGTCTCTTTGTCTCCAGCTTTGAACAGACATTTCTGCCCACATCACTGCCCAGGGATCATCTCAAGGACTTTGGATTTGTTTCTGGAGAGGACAAGAGGAACAAAATAGGTTTGCTACCCATAAGACAAGGCAAGGAAGGTAAAGCAGCTCCCCGCTTGTTTCCAGAGCACAGGCAACTGGCAGCTGTGATCTGATGGGAGAGTCCCCAGCCACGATTGTCACAAGGATCTGACTGTGCCAAACCTTGGTGCCAGCTTGTCATAGCCTTTTCTCCTAAGACTGGCTCCACAACAGCTGAGCCCTGGGCTGGAAGGTGCCCAAGATGCTCATCCCTGGTTCAGCAGGAGGGTGGGGATCTGAGGGCCCATACTTGCTCCCAAAAATTAGCTCTGGATTCAGAAGAGACTCTGTCCCAAACCTGGCACTATGGATGGGAGGGTGCTAGGCCTCTGGAGACAGTGGTAGAAGGGGAATGGGAATTCCCTCTTGGATGTGTTAGGAAGAGGCCTGAGCATCCCCATCTGTCACTTGTGGCCAGTAGCATCACAGCTGTGCTGTTCTGACAAGCTCTGTCCTTCCTGATTCCAGGGAGACTTCCTGGCCTGTCCGTATCTGCTCACCAGGGTTCCACTGCCAAGGCAGGAGAGCAGCCCCAGGATGAGGAGGCGATGGAGATAAGGCACAGCCCTCGGGTCAGGTGAGCCTGGAGGCTCAGGGCATGGGGCCTTTTCCTCATCCAGCCAGAGCTTGTTCCCCAGCACATCCACCAGATAGACTGGGGCTGCTGAGAGCCCCCCATGTCACAGGGCTGGTTTCTCTCCATCCTTCCAGAAGAGTCCCTCATGACAGCTGGAGCCATGTGTGGGGACAGACAAGTGTCAGCCAAGGGTCCCAGCTCAGGGGGTTCCTCTCCTGAAATGGGCACAGACATCAGCTAAGGGGCACCTAGCTCCTGTGGGCAGAATGTGGCCCCAGATCCCTCCCCCTGTGTCTTCCAGGAAGCTGCCAGTGATCCCAGGGGCTGCTGCTGCTGGAAGAAAGCAGCCTGTGGCTGACCAAGCCAAGGACAAGCCTGTGCCCAAGGGCCAAGAGTTGATGCAGAGCAACAAAGAGGCAGCAGCAACTCAGAGGGAAAGAGGAGAAAGAAAAGATTCCCTTGGGAGAGAGGGAGAAAAGAAAGTTCAATTTGGAAAAGAAG
>VYZP01072102.1:566-74941 GCA_013400635.1 Hypocryptadius cinnamomeus | reverse complement strand
CGTGGGGGCGGTGCTGGGCCGGGCGGGCGGTGCCGCTGCCGTGTTTACAGCGCCCGCCGTGCCCGCCCCGCTGCTGCTGCTGCCCCTCGGCCCGGCCCGGCCCCGCGGCCGCTCCTCCGCTCTCCGCGTCAATGCGGCGCCGCCGCCCCGCGGCCTGGCCCGGCCATGGACACCAGCGACTTGTTCACCAGCTGCAAGAAGGGCGACGTGAGCCGCGTGCGGTGAGCCGGGCCGGGGAGCGGGTCCCTCGCACCCGCCGCTGCTTTAACCGCCCTGGTCACCGGGGCGAGCGGGGCCGGGCCTGTCGGGGCGGCCCGGCCTCGCCGCGACGTGTTCACCTGAAGCTCGTCCCAGGCCTCCCCAGGGCGGCTGTCCCAGCCTTGGGGCTCCCCAGGGGAGAGGTTGTTTTTCGTACAAAAGTGCCGCTTGTTTGCACCCCGGAGAGCTGGGTGTGCAGCGGGGCTTTGCCGGGGCGCTTAGGTCGGGTGAGGTGTGCCCGGTTCCGGCAGGTGTCTGAGTGTCAGACGGTCACTGCGTGCTCCTGGGTGTGGATGCTGTCTGTGGCAAGTGTCCTTGCACAAGGCTCCTCTCCAGCTGCTCTTTCTTTACTGTTGGAAATGGTATTTGAGTTGGTACGAAGCTGGATCCCTGGGACGCAATCGTCATGGAAATGTTTAGACACCTTGTGCTGTAGGCTGCGGGAGTATGTCTGAGAAATATGGGGATACTAAAATTTCGGGTCAGGTTTCCTCGCCCATGTCAAAGCAGCACAGCTTAACTGCAGTGATTTCAGATCAGGAGGCAGGTGGGCTTGTTTGCAGGGTGAATGCAAGGTTCAGCGTTTACAACAAGCTTTTTCCTTGCATCTCATGGTTTGAATCTAAAACTCTTCTTCACCAATTTATCCTACTTGATTCTTCCATCTCTTAATGTGTGATATGCTAGATAATCAAAGCAACCTCTGTTTCAAGGTGCTTGCTAGTGAAGGGTAAGTGTGCAGATAGATAAGGTCTGGAGAACATTGTTATCTGTTGTGATTGTGTTGGAAGGAGCAAATTGCAGGTTTACTGCAGAAGGAGGGGTCTGAGGGATGGTTTTACAGAGGTTTAAGATGACTTGTATAGAAGTAGTGGTGGAGAAATGAGAGTTTGAGAGTGCTGTCAGAGCAGGGGGGACAAATTGACTACATGGGACTGAGCGGAAAGGAGCTGAGTTGCTTGGTGTGTTGAATTGTTTAGAGGAACCTGAAGTTTGAGACAACAAAGGTGAAGGGAGTGAAAGAGACTGCTCATGTGGTGGGTGATGAAAAACCAAAACTCGAGAGTCCTTGTGAATGCTGAGAGGGACTTTTACATGTGGTTGTTGCAGTACAGGCTCTAACAAGAGACAGGCTGTGCAGGAGATTTGTCTGCAAGACAAAGCCCGGCTTCTAGAGGTGCCAGAGAGGGAGTGTTGGCAGCATTGGATCGAGCCTAAACCTGTAGGACAAGGAAGTGGCAGGATTTAAGAGTAATCTGGAGTGACACTGATGTTGTTGCTTTTGTCAGGAAAAGCCACGAGCTGGAGGGGAGTCCAGCCTTCATAAAATTGGCCACTTATTTGTAAGCATCCAGGCTGGGAGCATTGCTGGGCAATGTGAAGGTACTGCAAAAGTACTCAGGCTTCTTTTGAGATTGCTGCCCTGTTAGAGATGCATTTGATTGCCCTCTTTCCCCATGTGCACCACTTAAAATTGAAGGCAGCTGCCAGGCTATGCTGTAGAACACCATTCTTTGGGTTGAAGATTTGGCTGATGCCCCTTCAGCCACAGCTGACAGTTCCCCAAGTCCAGTGCAAGGTCCTGTCATACCTTTGGGAGTTACTTTATGAACTTGAAGTTGCATCTTCTGAAAGAGGAGAATGTGACTGAGTGAGTAGCTGCATGAAGTTATAACTTTGCTCTCTCCCTTTTCTTCCAGATACCTCCTTGAACAGCGAGATGTGGAAATTAATGTCCGTGATAAGTGGGACAGTACACCCCTGTGAGTGCCGCAGCCTGGAGCACTGGCTGGGCGGGGGGTAGGGCCTTCAGAGCTCCTTTACTCTCTCTGCATCAGCAGCCATGAGCACTATTACAAAATGTCTCAGGTTCTGCTTTTTTGGAGCTTTGGCTATGTAGTTCTGCTTCTTTTCCCTGTGGGTGCTGTGCTAAGTGTGTCTTTGTCTCCCCATTTGACTGGTGCTTGCTGAAGTGATGCTGACAAGCAGGGTTTTGTGGCCAAATTACCTGGATTAAGCACTCTGCTCTTGGCTGGATGAGGCTTTTCCCTCACCAAAGTCTATGGCATTCTAGCATGTCTTTTTGGGTGGAAGCTTGGCCTGGTAAAATGCCAAATGACTGTGGGATCACAGTCTGTCTGGCAGTAGGTCATGAGGAATCCCCCTGGAGGTGCTGAGGGATGTGCTGTGAGCTTGTTATCTCCCCACAGTTCCAAAGGACATTTAGACATCTGCAATATATTTAGAGTACAGAATAACTTCCCAAAGTAAAGGTAACTAACATTTGGCTGTTGCAATGCACGTTACAAGATTCTCCTAATTTGTAGGACAATTTGAGGTCCTTGTGAAAGAGAATCATGAAAGGCTTAGACTGTGAAAGAGAAAATAACACTCATTGTAGTAGAACTTCAGGGGGTGGATTTGCTGCACACCCAGTGTGGGTGCTGTTCCCTCCTTGTAATACTGTGCAGCAGTCAGGCTGACAACAGAAGGAGCAAGGAGTGGTTTTGAGAATTCAGTGGACTGCTGAGTGCCCATGAAATGATCTCCATTAAAATGAGGATAGATTTGGCAGCTGGTGGTGCAACAGAAGATGCTGAACCCAAACTGGGACCTTGAGATCTCCTTGCAGTGCCTAGGATTGCTGGGAACAGATCCTGCTTAGTCTGTTGCTGGGGTCAGGCTTCTGTGCTATTTGGTAGCGATTCCTCACTCCTATGAGGAGTCATCTCCCAGGCTTCTCAGGGATGCTCAGTGCTGTCATGATGTGCCAAAACACTGAATTTTGCTTCCTACTGCATCTCTAATTTTTTTTCTCTCGTTATTGTCAGGTATTACGCCTGTCTGTGTGGACATGAGGAGCTTGTGCGTTATCTTCTAGCCAACGGTGAGCAAAAGTGTTCTCCTGATAGGGGTGCGTGCAGTGTCTTCCTCTGGTCCTTTGGGATTGTATGTCCTTCTAGCTGTCCCTTGTGGAAACTTCTTCTGTTACAACCAACCATCTGATCAGTGATCTCAGGCTACAGAGGGAGCCTTGCACGCACCTTCACGGTCTCTTTTGCAGGCCATTTGCTGCTTGAATTTGCTTCTTGAAATCACTTAAAATTTCTTGATTTGCTTGAAATCTTGAAAATGCACAGAAAGGGAAGCTGTCTGTGATGACTCAAGGCAGCATGACTTTCTGAAATCACAGCTGATGTTTTGTGAGGGTGCAGCGGTGTTGGGAATATGCTGATCTAAGAGTTGTACTTTATATGAAGAATCGTCTGTGTAAAACTTTCTTGTAGTCTACTGATAGCCTGACATTGTAAGCAGGACTTAAAAGGGATTTTGCTGTCTCAAAGCGAGACCAATTCTTCAGGCCAAGTGCCTGCCCATTTGGTTCTCAGCACCCAAATTTCCCTAGGCTCTGGTAGTGTTTTGCCAGAGGAACCAGAGTGCAGAGTCACATCTCAAAAGGTTTGGTTTTCTACTTAATCCCCAGCATCTTCATTCCAACATCTTACCACTTGTGTAATTCTAAATAGGAAAATGCAAATGCCCTCCAAAATTCTAGTAGGTTCTAACCTAAAGAGGTTATGCGAAGCAGAAATGTTTTCTAGGAGGAGTTCTTAACAGTTCAAGAAATGATTGCACTCTTAGTTCAGTGAGATTTGTCTTCCCAGAACACTGCTGGAGCCATGCTGAGAGGTTTTTTACACAGATCAATTTAAACAAGTCATGACTTCCTCAGAAAGGGATTTGTCTGTGGGAGACCAGCTTTAGATTGTACACATGTGAGGGGAGCTCAGGTTTTGTCAATATGCTCATCAGCAGAGGGGACCACAGTGAAACATGTCAGCAGACAGAAGTCATACTTGTTTAGTGACCATTTGGGAACACTGGAGAAGGATCTAACTCTGCCTGCTGGCCTGTGCCTGTGTTTGTTTTACAGGAGCAAAGTGTGAGGCGAACACTTTTGATGGGGAGCGTTGTTTGTACGGAGCTCTGAGTGACGCCATCCGCCGCCTGCTGAAGGAGTACAAGCAGATCACGGCCAAGTGCATGAAGAGGGACTACTACGATGTGTTCCTGCAGCGGTGAGGCCATGAGCATGGGCAGAGCAGCCCATCAGCCTTTCTGAGCTCTTCTGCATCTTCCAGCTCTCTGTTCAGGGCAGCTTTGAAAGGCAGCTGATCAATACCCTCTCTCATTCCTGGGCATGTAGAGCTTCCTAAGGGATGTTGCTCTGTGCCCTGAGGGATGATCTCCAGGTGTGTGTGTGCATAGCCTCCAGTGAGTTTGGTACACACTCACAGAAAGTCAGCAGAAAGCTGGTCTTTATAATGCAGAAACTCTAAACTGTCATCCTTGACTGTCAAACCAAAATTAGATCACTAAAACCACATCAACAGTTTAGGATAGTATGTCAACTGAAATTAGGTTTCAGGCCTGAAGGTACTATAGCTTGTAAGCTGAAATTTTCAACACTGATAAAATGTTTATCATTTGTGAAATGAAGCACTTTAAGAAGCCTCAAACTGATTCACAATGACATTGTCCAGTTCTTTCTTTTTGGTCATTAAAATTTGTTAAGATACTTCTGAAAGTTGCCTGTCCCACATTGTACTAGAGCTCAAGTGGCAGGCTAACTTGTTCAGGAGAGGAATAGTTTCAAGCTTTTCTTCTTGCTGTTTCTCTGCCTTGGTAACTCTGATGTTATTACAGACTTGCTGTTTGGTTTTTATTGTTGGTTTTTTTGTTGTTGTTTTCTTTTGCTTGTTTGTTTGTTATTTTGTTTTGTTTTTTTTTTCTTTTTATTTCCCATTGGACTGACTTACAAATGTTAAAACCTTGGGGTTTTTTTTTATCTTTGAAACTGGAGTGTTAATAAGTCCTAGGAAAATCTGACAATCTTCCCAGTACTACATTGTCCTAATTTCTGAAGCTGTAGGAAACAAGGGGAGGAAGAAAACTCATTTATCTAAGTAAAATCAGATTCTGTGTTCCAGGGAAGTAGAATTTTGCAGGGTGATTTATTACTACCCTGGTGACTGTGGCTCAGATGTGCAGGGTTGAGCATACATGACAGCTAAAATGTGCTGGTTTCTGCTTCTCGTTCAGGTTGACCTTGTGTTAAAATTGAAACAAAGGGCAGCACTTGGCGGGGAAAAAAGTAAAAACCTAATGCTTCTGTTTGGTTTGGGGCAAGACACTTAGAAGGAAGGGTGTGTTAGTGGCAGGAGATTGAGATTGGCATTCAAGACTGACAATATCTCTGTGTGTGACTCCACACCTTTCTGTGTACCAGTCCAGCTCTCTAGGAGGATTATGATGCTTGATGTCCACCTGATTTGACCTCTTGAGGATGTTTGTGAGGATATATATGCAAGGAGTGATGGACATTAGAAACACAAACACTGGTGGTGGTTGCTGTAAACTCTAGAAGTAGCAGTTTTGGTTTTTTCCTTTTGAAGAATGAAGGTATGTGCATGCAGGCATAAGCGAGGCTTCACCTCTGATGTGGTAATTGCCTGTATTTCGTGCCTATCACATCCTTCCTTCTTCTGAGGGTGGGGAGCATCAAGTCTTCTCCTATTTGTTACATGGTTAAAGCATGCATGCTGACAGTGCCCAGAGAACAGGAAAGTTGCATCTTACTTTGCAGCAGAGTAGTTATTTTTGAAAGTATGTAATTTTGCAGGGGTTTTTTTGACATCTGATAATTTAAAAGCAGTAGTAACTTTTGAAGATGTGCCTGGCGGCAACTAGTTCCACTTTGACATCTGTTCCTGGTGTTCAGGTGTTCACCTAAGACAGGAAGATTTCATTCTCCAGCCTCCTTGTTGCACTAACAAAACTTCTTTGAGTTATGGAAGGGAGTGAGACATCCCACTCCAGTATGTGGAGCACCAGCCCCCATGCTGGCCTTCCTGCTGGGCAGGGAGAGACTGCAATGCCCACGGGTATTTGTTCATTTGTGCCATGTTCCCCACTGGCATTACTCCATTCTTTCCTTTTTCATCCTGTAATGAGTTTCCCTTCTCTCTGTTCCTCACAGATTGCTGGAGCAGGGTTACCAGAGTGACATTGTTTTCATCGTCCATGGCAAATCCTTCTGTGCCCACCGCTGCATCCTCAGCGCTCGCAGCGCCTACTTTGCAGAGATGTTTGAGACCAAATGGAAGGGGAAAAACATGATAGTGTTGAAGCACCCACTGGTGAGCAAGGCTGTGCTTCCAGTTCTTTCCTTTCTTTTTTGCTGTTCCAGCTGGGTGACGAAAGTGAGTTTGAGGGTTAACTTCCACAGTGAATAGCTCCTGGGGCTCAGAATGACCCTAGTTGAGGAGAGCGGCTTGTGGAGGCACTTTATGCAGTAAAATTGCATCTTTTTCAGATAACAAAAAGCTGCAGATTGCATACCTTCCCTTTGTTCCATCTGTCATGGATTCAAACATATCTTAATTAATTGCAGTAGCATGTAGCTGTTACCATCTGCCAGCTGCATCACAACCCCTCTCTGGGATGAGTTGAGTCTGTCTAATTCCTGGTGGACAGGTGGTCTGTGGTGAAGACCTCCATAATTGGCACTAATTGAGTCCCTTTTGTTGCCTTTTCAGCGAGAACTAAATAGGCCATAAGTGCATTCCATCCATTAACCACCAATACTCTGGAACACATTTCTGTAACTTGACTCTGACAGTGCAAATCCTCTTGTGACAAACATAATTCCAGTTTCTCAGAACACTGCTCTCCTCTCTCTTTGTACATGTCTTTTGTCTCGAATTATGAAGATGCGGAAATGTTTATGATCAGTAAAAACCTGGATTTTGCAGAGCCTGTATTACAACTGTGTCTTTTGAGTTCCTCCATTAGTCAGGTCCTGTCCCCTGAGGTACCTGAGGGATTAGTATCAGTTAAAACAGTATGGAGCTGTGTAAGCCAGGTGGAGTGGCAGCATTAGTTATGTGAGGAGCAAGGAAATCATCATGTGTGAGTTCTTACTTAGAGGGTTTTTTTCCCTTACTTATTCAGGATCATGTTTCTAACCTATTGTTAAATTCATGGTGATTCCGAATGTAACTTTCTATTGTTTTATTTTAGATTAACCCAGCAGCCTTTGGAGCTCTTCTGCAGTATCTGTACACAGGTAAATGACCTTGCCCTCTGGTGTTTGTTTACATGGCTGGTGGGCAGCTGTCTGTGCCTCTGCACTGAGTGGCACAGGCTTGCACTCAGCAGTGTTTGGGTGCTTGAGTTGCCAACAAATCCTCTCTGCTGGCAGAAAGGGAGAATGTGAGCAATCACCAGCTCTTCCAAGATGTTTGTACCTTTTGCCAGTTGTTGTTCTGCCAGTAATTATACAGTCAATTAAAACCAAAATCAGCTTAGGTTGATTGGCTGGATGGATTTGGAGACTGTATTTTTGACTTAAGGAAGGAAAATCTGTCATCTGGTGTAACAGCCTCGTAAGGTGGTGAAAAGCCAGTTTACCATATAGGACATTTTCAGTTTGGCAGACCTGAGCAGTGTGTGCTGAATGCTTTGACTACTTTCTAGTATTTTTTTTGAACAGAAGTTGATCCTAAACCTTCTATGAAAATACCCAGTGTTGTATTTTAGGCATGCTAAATGCTGAACTATGTCAGGCCAGGAGGTGGTGCCAGAAATTAACATTGTCTTCAAGGCTCTTCTTTTCCAATACAGTGTGTTCAGAAATGTCCCTTGCCACATTTTCAATGCTTGTAAAAGATCCTGGGAAGAAAACTTGTGAGCCTAAAGTCTATTCTTACCCAAAGCCAGATATTCAATGGTGGCAGTCATGGCTGCTGCTGTTGTGTTGCTGTTTTTTTATTTTTCTAAGGGAATTAGACATGTTTTGTATAGCCTGTTTGGTCTTTGGACTCTTGAATGAAGCTATTAGGGTAAACCCTGGAGAGTGGAAATGTGAGTTAAATGCCAAACTGTTACTGATTTAAGTGGTGGGTGGTGGTGGAATACGAAGTCTTAGCTTCTGGGACTGAGTTGTAAGTGGATGCTGAAAAGTGAGGCAATGTATCTAATTATGAAATTTCTGTGCTATGAAGTCTTCCATCCTTATTTTTTGCCATTTTTATGCCTAAATCCTGTGGATTAAGTGAGCTGACTGCATTTCTTCTTGACAGGTCGTCTGGATATTGATGTAGAATATGTCAGTGATTGCAAGAGGTTGGCCAAGCAGTGTCGGCTGCAGGACCTCATAGATGATTTGGAGACCAAATGTAAAAAAGTCTATGAATTTGGTAAGCATTTGACTTGCTGTTGTCTCTGCTGTGCCTGCGTGTCCTTCCAGGGAGAAACAGCAAAGTGTGATGGTGGATGTTTCTTGGTGTCCTTGGGGCTTCTGGAAAATGATTCTGTTGTGGAATTTCCACGTTTGCATGATGGTTTTCAGTCATGGCCTTTCTGTAGGGCAGCTGTAGTAGTTTCTGACACATGCATGTTTATAATTTATATTGAATGCTTTTTTATAGTAGAGCAGCTATGGCAGCAGGACTTTGCCGTGGTTGCCAGACATTCACTTGAGCATGGTAGAGTACATATTGGGAAGTGCCTTCCAGAATGGAGCTTGTTTAAATAACCAGAAAGATAAAATATATACAGTTAGAGGTAATTTTCTGCATTTATCTGACCCCTTACCAAAGTAAAATTTCATAATTGGCCCAAAATGGGTGCAGAGGGAGATAGAACTCTTTTTTTTTTAAAAGCAGAGGAGTATTTCTGAAAGCATGTATATGTTAGTAACACATGGATGTGCCAAGCCTTAAATGAAACAATCCTCTATTTAAGGACTTTTTGTTATCCAAAGCTTATTGCATGAAGAGCAGCAGTTGGAGGTTATCATTCATCTCCTTAGCTCAAGCTAATGCACACGTGAAGAACAATCAGAACAGCACAAGTGGTGTTAGTCACGAAGCAGAAAAAAATACTGGATAACAAAACCTTCAGGCTGAAAGCTGCTGATTCTCATTCTGTGCTCTGAGTTGATTAAAGTAAAGAAGTTAATATTTTTCTGAGAAGAGTCTCCAGTCTATAGTTTAGAAGCAATAGCCTCTTCTTCCCTGATCTAAGAGGCAGGGGTGCAGCTGTTCCACCTTTTCCTTTTGAATGTGAGTTGTGTTTATTCAGCCTCCTGAAGTTGCAGGACATAATTGATAGAATACTTCTGGCTCAAGAAATTCCTCATCTGCAAATCACATGGAAGATATTACCATGTGCAGTTCTCCCTTTACACATGTGCAGTTGTTTGGTGGTGCTGGGGTACAAGATTACCATGCTACAGCTGTTCCCATGTAGACCAGGGTGCTAGTCCTTATGGAAGCTGTGTCACAGGTCTTACTTCTGCTGGGTAAACACAAATGTAAACATGGACCTGAAGAGATTAGAAATGCATTTCTTGGTATCTTCAAAAACTGTAAGGTACCAGTTTGTATTAAGTGGCAGAAAAAGGCAGTGGTGAATGAATATAAAATAAAAGCTACTCGAAAATCAGGTAACAAAATTATTTTGTGTCATCTTTTGATATCAGAGTAATTCAGTGAAATGCCCGAGATCTGTTTTTTTTCTTTTTGTCTTTTTCTCCCAGGGTCTAGCTGAGACATTCCACCTTAATTAATTTAGTTAAAATCTCATATTATATTGTGGAAGGAAAAGAAGGTGCTTAAATCTGTGAACTGCAAAAAAGCTGACTTCCTGGTGGGTTTTCAGATGGAAAATAATGAAGTAAAGTTTCAGGTTAGTTGGAAGTTTTAGATAAAAGCACCACTTGGAAATACAATGGCACTGGACAAATAATTTAACTTCTTTGTTCTTTGGGGAGGGACCAGTCTTTCAATTTTGATGCCTGACAGAAGACTATCAATGGGTGGTTTAAAGCACTGATGGAAATACTAGTCTTGATTTTTATTTGTGACAGGTTGAGTTCAAACAAATGGAACAACTGTTAAAAGTTAGTTTCTTAAATCTCGTGTGCAAGCCAGGAAAACCTGATTCTGCAGAAAGGCGTATATGTAAGATTTATAGAAGTTAAAAAATTGGAAAGATCTTAGATCAGATCATGTCTGGCACTTGACAAAGCATGTCTGTTTCTTTGAGTGTTTTAGGAGCCTGTTCCAAATGCCTGCTGCGGAACAGACATCTGATTCAGGTTTGCAGAGCAGGGTCATGTATTGCATCTGTATTATGAAGCTGAAACAAGAAGGCAAGATGAACTCAAGCCTCTGCAGCCCCACTGGATAATTGCAGTGTCTGCAATCTCATTATCTAGAGTTAATCAGTATTTCAAAAGCACTTACTATCTTTGCATGCACACACAGTAGTACAGGAAGAGGATGACCCAGTGACTTCTGTTGCACCTGAGATATATTTGGGTGTGAATGCTTGCCTATTTTCCCCTGTGTGTATATCGTGGCTATAAAAAGAAAAATTATTGCAGTATTCAGAAGAGCTCAAACAATTTGTCCAGATTAAACCATAATCTTTCCTGTAAAAATGCATATATTAGAAAATAGATGTTTTGCAGTTACTTTAGCAGGTTTTAGGCCAAAAAGGGTGAGAGCACGGTTTGAGATGCTTACCGTTGTAGCAAAGACACTGGATATGCAGAATCTGTTTATAGCTGATTATGCCGTTGGGAAGAAGATGCATCTAAGTGTGAACATTTTGAAGGTTTTGGGAGTTTAGTGTGATTTATTTGTGGCTCTTATGTTTTGTGGTACATTGTCTCAATTTAACCAGAAAACTGCAAAGAAGTATTGAGCAGGAAAACCAAGGCAGTTGATACATTGGTAGGTGATGTTCAGTGCTATACAGCTGTGCTAGACTGGGAAGAAAGCCAGTCTCAACCTCAACCACAGTTTGGTTATTCCCTTCAGCTCCTTGCATTGTTTATGTTGCTTTTTTCAGAAACCCCTCAATTTGTCTTACTTGCATTCCTGTTTCATGGTCCCTGCTCCTTGCTGGCAGCCAGCAACTTATTCCTATTTCACAACTTTGATTTTTGTTGTCTCTGTTAGGAAAGATTTTTGAGTGATACCAAATGCCATGCCCTTGGATTTGAGATGCAGTGTCTGAATAGATTTGCTTCTCAGAAAAATCACTGTTGTTTTGTGTCACTGGGAAAGTGCACAGATGCACTGTGGATCCCAAGAGAAGAGCTCTTTGCCTTGACTACTGCTTAAAACTTGCTGAGTCCATTAGCACTTACAGAGCCTGACCTGGTGACGGTTACAATAAGTACTACAGAAATACAAATGTTTCTCTCTGCCATGAAGAATTTCTAATTGCAAAGTAAGAAATTTACTTCTCTCATGCTGGTGTGTAAGTGACCTGGGCGTTTTGAGAAAATGCACTCAGTGTGGTTTGTGTTGGTGCCAGGCCTCCTCCTAGCTTATTTACCCTGGAAGTCATCTATCTGAGGGTAGCATTTTGTGCTAATAGGACAGCCTGTCTCCTTGCTGGTGAGCTTTGTGTGTAGCAATCATGGTACCTGACTATTTTGTACTGGTAGATTATCCTTCCCTTTCCAGAAACTTTTCTGGGATATGCAGCCTATGGAGAGGTGCAGTGGTGGCATATTTGAAGGGTGCAGCAGTGATGTGGAGGAGGGGGTGGAGATCTTGTTTTGTGGCACATCATGGTCTTGTTTCGCCCACGACCCAATGGAGTCATCTGATGGAGCTCATGTAATGCTGTGCAAAATGTCAGGAGAAATGAGGTCTCAAGGTGGCGTGATTCACCTGTGAGGGGTTTTAATGTGGTGAATCATACCTGTCAGAAATTCTTCTGAATGCTTTGGAGTTAACTCTGTGTCTCTCTGGCTCCCAACAGTATCTTAAGTCTTCCTCAACACAACTTTGCATTTTCCAGTGGTGCTCTATCTTTTTTCACATGCTTGCTGGTATGCCAGGGACTCTTGAATGTCGTACATGCTCCAGTTCTTCCCCCAAACCATGCTGACCTGGGAACAAACCTCAGGTGATGGAGCAAGGTAGCCAAAACAAGAAAAGCTGTGCCAAGAGTGGCATCATATCATAGTGGGTCTGCTTTGGGCTGCCACTCGTTTCAAGTTAGGGTTGGCTTCTATGAGCTCCACAACAGATTTGGTCATAGCAAGACCACTAACAGACCCCTATGATCATGTATTTTGTTTTCCCTTTAATGGGCTGTTTTATTGTGTAGGCTGATAAGACAAGATGGGAAGACACGCTAGGTCTGAAAAAGGCAATTGAAATTGCTGAATCTGAATGGTCTGTTTGAGCTCTTTGGTGGTAGTGATGCTTAGGTCAGGCATGTGCAGGAGTCTGGGTACTTGGGGTCTTTGTGATTTAGGGATCTATAGATGGAGAGTAGAGGACAGACTCATACCTGCTGAATTTACTGGCTAAACACGAAATAATCCCTGTGTTCCTTGCAGTGAAGTCAGGTTGGCACAGCTGAAGTGGGAGCCAGTGAAAGCACATGACAGAGCAGAAAGGCATGGAGGCAGATTAGTTTTTAAAACTCCCTGGCATGGGCTTTACCTTGGGTGACACTGTCAGCTCTAGGGGTAGTTGGGGAAGGCAGTGTGTGAGTGGCTTCTACAGGGATCAGGGCATCCTGATCCATGGTCCTTAACTGTAATTGATGACATAGATTCCAAAGAGCAAGTTGGGCTTGAAATATGCTTGTGACAACTTTGTTTCCCACAGTTGATATTCCAGCACAAGGAATTAAGTGGAGGTTTGAGGAGAGACAACAACACATGCATCCCCTTCTAGCCCTGCTCACTGGCTGCACTGAGGGGTGCTGAATGTGTGTGTGCATAGAAGAATTGTGTGTGTTTTGCAGTAAAAGCTGAACAGCAATGATACTGGTTTTCCTGGCATGTCTTTTATCTAAATGGGAGAGAATATTCGTAAGGGAATTCAGGAATCTCTGCTCTTTTTTTTTTTTGCTTCTTCCAGTCTCTTCCAAGCCAGGGACCTGTGTGAAAGTGCTGACGATTGAGCCCACAGGTAACTGCCGGCTGCAGGAAGATCTGGCTCTCCTGGCAGACTGCGCCCTGCCAGCTGAACTGCGGGTAGGGAGCACTTCTACTCCTTGTGGGCTCTGTGGGGCTGGGCTATCTGCTCACTTGTGTCCACTCACATCGTTGCTATATAGACTTTAGTGCTGGCTTGTTTCCTGGTGGTCCAAATGCTGAAAGGCTTTTATCGCTTGGAAATGCTGTAAAATTGTGTAATGAGGCTGTCAGTGCTGGTCTGTCCCTTGGATGTTTCCCCCAGCAGGGATCTTGGTAAATCAAACCCTTTCCATGTGGTTGGGGAGGATTTCTCCATTGAATACAATGGGACAAGGCCCCCAGCTCTTCTCTTCACCATCCTTCTTGAGAATTAGAAATGTTGTAGCAGCAGGCATTGCTACCCAAAAAGATATATGTGTGAAGGATACTTTACTGGGCTTGCTTGCTAGGAACTGACACACTGCAATGGAGGGATGCTTCCAAACCCTGAAAATATTTCCAGCAGAAATATGAGTCCCTCTGAGGAGAATTTAACTTGACTGGAAATAGATCTGCTTTTCCCAGCTATGTCTTGTCCCTCAGAAATAGCCCCCAGGTTGATGACTATGTTAAAATACCATCATATCATTAGTTAGGATCACATATGTGGATCTTCTCTCTGGTTTGCAGAACAGAATAACTATTAGTTGTCTTCATTCTTTCTGCACCTGGTCTTTTCTGTAATGTCGGCAGATTGGTCTTATATATGTCCTTTTTTTGTCCTCTTTTTTGTACCAACCACTGTATTTAATAATGTGGACTCATTTTGGGTGGCTGCTGTTCCCAGAGGTTGTATGACTGAGTGATATAGCAAAGTTTTATTGCCTTTTCTCTTCCTGTCCCCTGTCAATAGACCTGCCTGGTGCAGAGTGTGTGTGTGTGTTGTACATGGATAAGGTTTCTTACCTTCATAAGCCAACATGTTTTGTGCTGGCTATTTTCAGATACATTTCACTATAGAGGGAGTTTTTTTCTCCATCAAGTTTACAACTACCAGTTCAGAAATCTTTCCTGTGTAACCTGCCTCCTCCAAATAACTGTACATTTTTTTTGTAGCTTTCAATATGCTTTTCTGTATGTTTTCAGGCTTTAAAGGGAGGTGATACTATAAGTAAGCTTCAGATTACCTCCCTAGCAATTAAAAAAAGGATAATGGGCCCCAAAATAGTGAGATTTACATACATTCTAAGTCACTTCACAAATAAAAAGAAAACTTCCTGTTTGATTGCTTGTTTCCAGACCTTGATGGCATACTCCTGTTAAGTTGTTCTTCTAGAGTTAGAAACACTTTCCTTCTTAATTCTTTCATGTAGAATAGGAGCTGAAAGGAAAGGAGGAAATTGGAATAGTGTAATCATCTGACAGTGCTGTGAATTGTAAGCTGTGGTGCTCTTGCTGTGTTCATAGATTGGAATGAAGGCAGCATGGGAGTTATTACAGCTGTACAAGTGAAGAGGGCATGGGCACACACACCTGCTCACTAGGGAATTTGTGTGCCATGCACATGTGTGGGTGCTTTGTTTAAGCCTGAAAATTTCTAAAAGATTCCCATTTTTCTCTCTCTCGAGGTACTTTTTGTTTGTTCCTTTTTGTTTGCTTGCTGTTTATCTCTTACTCTAATGTTTTCAAGTTGTTAAATTTTATGAATTGGGCATCTTTGTTCTGGGACAGAGGCATTGCACATCCTCATTCTTGCAGGGTTTGCTGCCGTTCCAGGAATAGGATACAAACTATGTAACCTAAAATGTCAGGAACAAGTGAATAGTCACACACACACATCTGTGTTTTGAAGAAAAGCATACTTTTTTTTTTTCAGCCTATGCAGAGCAAAATAGGTATTTGTATTCTGGATAAAAGCCAGCATTTCCAGAATTTGGCAAGAAACATTTTGAGCTGCTGCATGTCATGTAATGCCATATTCTATTAAATGGGGATGTATTCAGCTTTCTGTTTCAGTATAAACAAATAATTTGCATGTGTTGTCTTTGATACCTGGATGATGGATGAAACTTTGTGCATTTCAATTTCATGGTTAGTGGTATCTTACATGACTAAAAATATAATGGATGTTTGATATCCAATTACAGCTCATTATTATTTTCTAGACTGAGAACTATCTATTCTTTGAAATCTCAAACACATTTATAATTCTGGTACCTTGTTTCTCTTTCCTGTTTGTACTTGAAAGCCTTTTTTTTTTTTTCCAATGTTTCCTCCTACAAGTGTGGTTGTTGTCTCTGTTTTGTTTTAAAGTAGTAATGGCCAGGATTTTTCTGTCCACAACAGCTGCTTCCTCAGTTTGTTGCAGTAAAATTTAGCAGTGACAGATTTAAGTAAAATACCATGAAAAGCCAGACAGCTGTCAAAAACCATGTGGCTTTCCACTGTCTGCCTGGTTCTTCATGTCTGCCAGGTGACCTCTGAGTTACAGACTCCTGGGTTTCCTTGTAACTGTTTTTCAGTTACCTTTTAACTGAGATCTTATGTTCCAAACAAAGATGACATCAGACTTAAAGGATCAGAGTTTGTAATGAAATAAATACTGTTCTTTCCATCCATATTGACACGTGGTGTGGCTGCAAAAAAAGAGACCATTTGCCACTTTGGGGGTAAAACTAGATGTTGTAATGCATAGGAAGAACAGTTTGAAACAAGTAGATGGGTTCATCTTGTCTGTCTGCACCTGTGTACTGTGTTTGTCCAAGGCAGTGACTCCTGTGCTTTTCTTTGCCCGTTTGGTAGAGGCAGATGAACTGAAATATTTACAACATGTTTCCAATTTAGGGATGTTTTTGTATCCAATCCACTTGCATCTGGTTGTGAGCTGCTAATCTCTTCGATCGCCAACCCCTGTATTTTGTGTTGTAATTTATTTACAATTTTCTTGCTGAGATAATCTGGCCAAGGTACAAATTGCTGCCACTGATTTGTTTTCTATGTTTTTGCCTCCAGCAACATTTCTATTTAAGCTCTAATAGGAAATTTGCAGCAGCAAAGACTTGGTCTTCCATGTGTGATAGTGGAGAATTGAGAGTATTCAGAGTGTTTCTATATGGTGATTGAGTTATTGTGAATGTGTTTGGACCTTTTAGGCTGGACTGTGTTGTGCTCCTTGGGCAGAATACTTGACTTTGGCAGCTGTGCTTTGCCTGGACAGAGGCCCGTGAAGGAGGTTGAATGAATAGGGGTGGTGGGAGGAATAAGCCAATTTTCTGCAGGAAGATCCTGAAAAGGAGATTAGATTCCTCAAGCATGACAAGGGAGGAGAGTAGAAGTAGTAGAGACTTGAAAGGAGAGTAAAAGGGAAAATTCTGCAGTGCCACTTCATGCTGAATAGGAGAAACAAAGACGTAGAACCTGCTTTTGTAGTAGGAATTGAAAATAACCTTGTAAACCTGAGCAGAAGAGTGGGGACCAGGCAAGGCTAGAAGCAGGAAATTGAGCCCAGAGGAATTTATAATTCAGGAGACAAACTCTGAGACAAATAAAACTCCCATATCCATTCCAGAGGGATAGACTTATTTTAGAAATTTACCTTTCGGCAATGAAAGGAGAGCAAAGAAAGGATGCACATAGGAGATTTGGTGTTTATCTCAATTAAAATTCCTATGCCACAGAGTGGCATCTTGTCAAAGTTTGTTTCTAGTGATGTGCCTGCAAATCTATAGCCTTTGGATTTCTGTCAGAATTTGTAGCAGAGGACATGGAAGCTATGGGCATAGGGTTGGGAGAGCAGCAAGGCGAACAGAGTAGCCAGTTGCATCAGTTGGTGTTTGTAACACACTGCCACAGAGTGAGGCTGCAGATCCACAGACCATGGACCAAGGACCAAAGCCTTGAAATATGAGACATGGATAACAGTAAAATAGCAGCCTGGGGAATCTACAGATGGGACAATTTCATCTCACTTTGATGAGGTGGTGCCCTTTGTGTTGCAGCTGTTGCCCTTTGTATTGCAGCTATATGAAAAAGAGGTGATAGATCAGGTGGGCAACATTCCTTGAATTGCTGCATCTCTTCTGGAACAGGAGTTGCCCAGGGGAGCAGGACTGCAGGAGAGAGGTGCTATGGAGGACCAGCATTACTGCAACAGCCTTGTGCATGATTTACATCACTGGGCTTCTCCTGTGGTTAGGAATCAGAAGCTGCCAAGTGTTGCTGTGGACAGAGAGCGTGGTAGAGGGGTCCAGATTGCCGTGGGCAGTGGTGGTTGGTGCCTTGCCACATCCAAGAATGTGTTTTGTGAGAAACCTCACTGAGCCTGGCTGAGAGCTCCCACCCAGTGTGTTCCAGTCTGTGTCTTTGTTCAGCTCAGGAGGGAGCTGGCTCCTCAGTGGAGCTGGAAGCCCTGTTGGAGGCAGGTGGGTTGGAAATGGACAGTCTGCTATTGCGAGTCCAATCTCTATTGTCAGCCCAGGGTTTTCCTGGGTGCAAGCTTGGGATGTAATTTTCCTGGATGAAAGACAGCAGGAATAAACTGCTTATCCTAGGTACCTCAGGGACATGTTTATGGAAAGCAAGAACCAGGGGAAACTTTTGTTTCCAGAGATTGTTTTGGCTACACGACTGTGGATATAAACTTGCTTGCTTTTTTTTTTTTTTTTGTGCAATTGAATTACACTGTATATAGAATAAGGTGAAAGGGAAAATATTTGGAAGTGTCACTTTAAAATAACATAAGGCAAACAGGCTTCTTTTTTTTTTGGTGTGTGCTGTCATTGTTGGCACGTGGGATTGGGTGGAGGTGTGTTGTTAAAATAATTCACTTGAGTATTAATACTGCAACAACACTATCTTTGGCTGCAAGTCAAATCAAAAATCTAAAATGTGCTCTAACAATGTTGGATTATTCAAGTGAGGCAATAATTGTAGCCAAACCATTTCAAACTGGTGTATACATGGATGTAATCTCTATGTTATTACATGTACCCAGTAAAAGGCTGGTCCTAAGCTAAAGTATGCTTATGATACCTACTCTGTGAAGTAAACTTCACCTCCACCTGGTTATCTGCCTTGTTTGATGGCAAAGAAACACTTTCCAAAGGTGCATGGAGAGTCTGAAAATTGCCATGGATAAAGGAGGCAGCTGTAACTTGTACCAGGAATATCTCTTATAAACAGTGTGAGTTCTTAATTTCCTGACATTGGAATCTGTGTTCAGAGCATCTCTGGTGCTCTGCACTGTGCTGAGTGAATAGAGGGATGGCATTTTCTGGGAAAACATAGGAGTCTGAACTTGGGACTCTGAGCGTGTCTAAAGCAGGAACGTTAAAGGAAGGGTTTTCTGGTGTCTCTTCCTAGGTTGGTTTTGGGGAGTTGCCGTTTGACAGCACTGACAACTTCAACAGCTGTCCTGATGTGTGTTTCCGTGTGGAAGATTACAACTTCTTGTGCCATAAGGTATGTGCTTGTGCTGTATTTCCTTCTCCTCCCTTTTTGCCATGAATCTAGGCTGCACGTGTCCCCCACTCCTTCTCTGCTGGATACACTCTGCAGAAGCAGCATTGATTCAGCTGGAAAACTTCTGAAATATCTTTGAGCTGCTCTGACAGCTGGTGGTAGTGCCCTTTGGTTTGGTGCAGTGAGCAAGGTGTCAGTGTTTTGGTTTTTCATTCCTCTCCAGGCATTTTTCTGTGGTCGCAGTGATTATTTCAAAGCCCTTCTTGAAGATCATTTCAGTGAGAGTGAGGAGCTACAGACACAGCCCAGCATCCCTGTGGTGACTCTGCACAACATCTCAGAAGACATCTTCATCCGAGTCCTCTACTACATCTACAGTGATGATACAGAGGTGAGGCCAGCCATTGGTCCTTCCTTCAGTGCTGGTGAGCTCTGAGGGGTTTTCAGCAGTATTTTTCTAAATCTGGAGCAGGGTCTGTTTGTATATTCTTACACTGACCTACTCTGCTACTCAACTTTTGTCTCAGGAATCCACATACTGGGATGTGCTGTTAGCCAGGCAGGGTTGTAGTTCATGTGCATGATGTTCAGGAAGCAAATCTGTAGTCTTTTGTCCCGCAATAAAAATCTGGGAATTGGGTTGAATGCTGTTTATTGCCATGATAAATACAGGGTTTTGCAGCTTTCCCTCTTGGGCTCTGTGGAAAGATAGGGGAAGCATCTGCCAGTAGATGGCAGATTGAACACATTTGGAGATCTGGATAGGTTAAGAAATTCTACTTATGTACTCTTGGCAAATAACCTTACTCATAGCCTACTTTTCCACTTGTAGCAAGTCATTATTTCTACTGTTATTTATTACTGGGGTGGGCAAAGGTTCCACTGTGAGACCAGTGCCTTGCTGTGCTCAGTATTGCAGGCAGTAACAAAATAGCCCTAACCCACTTAGTTTTCAGCCTAATGGAAGATGCAGCAAATCCCAGTGTTTAATTAGCTTCCTGCTTTGGTTTTGTGGCAAATGCTTTCAGCAGGTCTTGCTGCAAGATCCCAGAACACATTCTGGCGTCAGGGCAGTGACTGGAGATGCTGCTGCACCTGCCAGTGTCACTTCCCCCAAGCAGTGTTTGTGCTCTGAGTTAGGTGCCACATCCAGAGAGTGCACACAGCTGTGACCTTGTTTCTGCTGATCTGTTCACCTGTGGGTAGCAGTGAGGAGAGATGTGTTTGGCAGGCAGCAAGGGCAGGATTGATACTGGTATGCCAGAGAGCTGATCCTTCACTTGCCTGCACTCTTCCCTCAGCCAGTTGCCGAAAGGGCAGGCGAAGAGGGAAAGAAGCTGCTTGAAGATCCTCCTGACCTTGTTCCCTTGCACTGCATCCTGACTCTGTTCCTTTGCACTTCTCCAGTCTGCCGGCCCTCCTCGTGATGACTCACAGGAAGGATGTTTCCCAAGCAGCTATTCCTTTCCAAGGGGTGCCTCAGCTGCTCTGTCTGGGCTTGGGTCAGGAGGACAGACCAACAACAATGTGTAGGAGTTAAAAGGAGCTTACTCATATGTTTCATGTGCAGAATCGTGCATAGCTTGGGTTTCAAACTGAGCAGCAAAGATGTGAGCTTCTGCAGAGAGTTCACCTGTCATGAGAAACTACCAGAAAAAATGGTCAGGAAAACAGGAATATAGCTCAAGTTCCACATTTACATGTGGAGTGTTCTCCCTGGCCTGTGTTTCTCCAGCCAAGTGTCAGCACTCTTAATTCCATGTTTTTCTTTGCAAAGGATTTATGGTGTGTCTCTGCCATGCAGTAGTGACAGTGCTTGCAGTTATGGGGAAGAGGACATATAGGGTTCCAGGCACAAAGACAAGTTGCTGATCAGAATACTTGTGTAGGCTCAAGGGCAGTTCTTGGAGGAACATTTGCCAGATTTGCCTTTAATGAAGCAGTTGGGAGCTGCAGCCATCCATGCTACTGGTTCAAACACCTCCAACTCCTGAGGTTTCCACAGCTTATGGAGGGAAAAAGCAGCACTCGATTAATAACCTCAAGGGCTTTGTTACCCCATGTACATACATAGCCCTCTGCATTATTTTTCCCAGCTGCTGTGGGGTGTTACACAGCTGGGTCACTTGCTGAGAACTCTCTCTCCAAACACAGGTGCAGACAGCTGTGGAGGAAGAAAAAAATCAGTTGTTTGCAGTTGTCAGAGTGAGCAACCACACATATAGATGTGCCCAGCAGTGTGCTTGCTGCTCACTGGTTATCAGGAGAGTGGACCAGGCTGCACCAGTTATCATTCCTCCATCCAGACCAGTGTGGCTTTGTCTCTAAATGCAAGGGCCCTTGCCTCCTCCACAGCCAGGGCATGCAGTGTCCTGCAGATCCACTGTTACAATGGGTGTAGGTAACTGAGCTCTTGGCAGTTCACATCAGCAGGAACAGAGAGAGACTCTAGTTCCGGGTTAGTAACGCAGATGGCTGACAAAAATAGGATTTGCCCGGCCAAGGGGAAGAGGCTGAGTGAAGCTGGAGGTGGTGTCTCCAACTTTGTCTGCAGGTTTTTTTTATCCTCAGAGCACTTCCAAGTACCCAAGAAGGAAATGGGAAGGTGTTTCTCTTGCTCAAGAGGCTTAAAATGTTAAAGGCCATTCACAACAGTTTAAGTTTGAGCATTTGGTCGATTAATTTAATCCATTCTGAACACATGTTAGAGCTCCACTAGTATTTGATGTGCAAAATATGTTCTTACCCAGTTGGGCCTCATCTACAGTTTGTGTTCAGTTTTCTGTCCTTGAGTGTACCCCCCACGCCAGGGAGGTTGTGCTGGTTCTTAAGAGAATTTTGCATATTTTTCACAAAATGCGAGTCCAGCAGTATAAAATGGGAGGAAAAATGTGGGGACAAAGTTCTCTGCCCTGCCAGCCTCTTCTGTGTGTCTCTTGGAAGTATGTCTGGTAAAAGTGACATGCCACTGTCACACTGAACATTTTTTAGCAGCCAGGTGCACTTGGGTATTTCAGCATTGCCTTGGGGTTAGCTGCAGCATGAGAAACTCCCTGCTGCACTTTAAATTCCTCTGTGGTAACTGAGTGGGAGATGCAGCCTGAAAGACAGAGCTCCTGTCTCTCCATAGTCAGCACTTGTCCAGTGAAGGGCCAAAGAGCACATTAGTTTGCCAGTGACAAGCAGCATGCTTGGGACAGGGCAGTAACTCCCCTGTGCTCTGCAGCTGTCTCCAGAGAACGCCTATGACGTGCTGTGTGTGGCAGACATGTACCTGCTGCCCGGCCTCAAGCGCCTCTGTGGCAGGACCCTGGCGCAGATCCTCGACGAGGACAACATCATCAGCATCTGGAGGATTGCAAAGCTGTTCCAGCTGACCCGACTGGAGGACCAGTGCACTGAGTACATGGCCAAGATCATTGAGAAGGTACTGGAACACTCCCCCTGGCAGTGATCACTGTGCCTGTGTATCTGAGCCATAGAGACAACATTGAATGGTTGTACTTTGGTCTGTAGTTAATGGTTGTCCTCTCTGGATTAATTTGCTTCCAGGAAATGAGTAGCAGTTAAGTAGCAAAGCACATGGTGAGTTAGGACAGAGGAGGAGGAGTGTGGCAGTACCTGATGTCACCACAATAAGCCAGATTTTAGTCCCTGGGTAGCACATCCCTGTGGAATGTGGGGTGAAAAAGTTGCCCAAAAAGCCTTGCAAGTACCAGGAGCAGGTGATTTTCACTGAACTTTCAGCCACTGTGCCCAAGTAGCCCCACTGTTGCCTGAATACACCAGCTGCAGCCTGGAGAAGCCAAAGGGGTGAGTAGGAGAGCTCTATGCAGGAAATGTTTTTCAGTGTTTGCTGGGGGAAATTCTTCCTGGCATAATGCTCTAGATAGGAAGAATCAATGTGACCTCTAATCTCCTCCAGGATGACAAATCAAATAGGGGTTTGCTCAGTGAATAATTTGCTGTTGAACAGCAAGAAGTAATGAATTTAACACTGAAGTTTTCTTTATGGGGCTCAATTTAAGTGTTATCCTGAGTGCTTATAGCTTAGACTCAGAACTCGTGGAGAAAGTTGCCATATGGAAGGATAAACCAGAACCTATGAAGGGTTTTTATGCTGAGACAGATCTTTATAAATGGCTTGTGCAGTTCACATGGGAATGTAATATTTTCACCTGCAGCTTGAATGGTGTGAAATTATTTTTGGTGTGAGAAAACAATGAAGGAAATGCTTCTGGAGCTGTTACTTTGTTCAGTGTATAGCTTGGGAATGACAGACACATCCGCATGTACCCAGATTCTGGGTTCTGAAAAAGGATTTAAAAGATGTTGAATATCCCAAGTAATGATCAGGATAGGGCTTTGCTTGTGTGTTCCCCATTCTCTAGCTTGAGTGGGAGTCCTTGAACCCAGCATTGGCAGTGTTTCTTCTTAAGGGTGTTGGCACAGACAGAGCCACCCCAGCTGATGTTCAGACATCAGTGGTTGCCAGCATCCTGTGGAGATGCACTGATGGCAGCAGGGAGAGATTTTGGCAGTGTGGTAGCAGATCAGAGCTCAGCAACCTGCTGTGCCCAGGCACAGTTCAGTAGCATAGACAGATGAAAGCTGCCTCTCACCCCTCAGCTCACCACACATTCCTGGGGAACCTGGTGCAGAATCATTCATGGGTGACCCAATTCTGTCAGGTTGAGTGCAGAGCAGAGCAGCTGCCTTGCTGGTGGTGATAGGCCTGAGTCAAGGGAGAATTGTAATTTGTGGCTCCCAGTTCTGAAATGGGCACAAGCACCCACTGGCTTCTGTGCTAGAAGACATTGCCCAAGTGTCTGGCAACATCTGGTTCCTGCTGGGGAGCCTTTTTGGGGGGAATATCGTGTATGTGCATGTGCCCCAATACCAGAACCAGGGATGCTTAGTTAGAGGTGTTACAGGGCAGTGTTGGAGGCGCAGATTGCCTTCAGCTGAGATTGTTTATTGTTGGAGTATTACTGTCTTCTTTGGATGGATGGCAGGATGCATCTCCGAGTGGTGTCTGTAGGAGGATTTGGGTCTCCATGTATCCTAGCTTTCCTTTCTTTTCTGTGGGATCTTTTAACACTCTGAGACCGTTATCCCAACCATTTGCATCTCTTTACCTGTCCTCTTGTATTCCTAATGATTCTCTTGTCCTTCTGGTCCAGCTGGTGGAGTTGGAGGAGTTTGCAGCTGCTGTGAAGGAGAACGCAGAGGCCGTGGAGGAGCGGCAAGAGACTGACTCCATCCCTCTGGTCGATGACATCCGCTTCCACATCACCAGCAACGTGCAGACTTACAGTGCCATTGAGGAAGCCAACCAGAAACTTGAAGCTCTAGAAAACCTCCTGGCCAGTATAGGGCTCGAGTGCTGATGTGTGCAAACCCTGCCTGTCATATGCAGCCTGCACAGCCCTCACTGCATTGGCTCAGAGTGTGAGAACATCTGAGTCTGAATGTCCCACTTCCCATTCTTTGTCCTCCTTCCCATCCACCTTCAGGCATGGTTTCTTTTTAATTTATTTGTGTCTGGACATTTGCATTTGTGGTTTGTGTTTGGTTTTACTTTGTTTTTTTTGTTCTCCTTTCAGAAGTAGCTCAGCCTAAGTCAGTAGCTGCTCCTTTGTACAATATGCTGTGGAGAGGAGACTGTGAGCTGTTGGGAATGGTGAAGGAGCTGTTCTGGGGACTTCCTACTGCCTGGCATTAGAGCCCATCCCATTATGTGGTTCAATACAACACACTTCTGAAACTGGCGTATGCCAGAAAATTTGTTGAATTACCAGCAGCAGAGGAAGAAAACTGGATTAAAGTCTTAATAAGTATATGGGAAAGGAGGTCAGCACTGTCACTGTCAGCATTATAAGACTGGCAGAACTGGGCAGTGCTTCCCTAACGGGACAGAGAGGTACTTGGCTATGTGGAAGGCACTGTCTTTACCTGCTATTTTAGTACTTAGATGGAAAAAAAACAATAACAAAAAAGTGATTTCCAGGTCTTCCCTAGCTTTTCATTGCTTTGAAGTGCTCAGAATTTAAAAGCTTTGCTTTCTGAACAAACATCTTTGGGAATACAGTAGAGACCAGAATCCTTTCCTTCCATTCTTAGAAAGCAGTAGCTTTCAATGCACAAAAGAAGGAAGAACAGCCCTTTTAAAGAGGGAATGGAAACACCTTCTTCTTGGAAACAGCACTTTTCCCTTTATTTTTGTCCATTGTGATAGGGCAAGGCTGACTTGCTGGTGGGTCTGGGAAGAGGGGTCACTGGAAGTCTTTTTCAAAAGGAAAGGGGCCTTTTGGGTCTCTCATGGGGCTGCTGTCCCACTCTACGACCTTCTGGCTTTGCTCATCCTTGAGCCTTGTAGCTTCATTGTTCTCCAGGAAATTCACTGTCTGTACTAATGGATGTTTTTGAATCTGTATTTTGCAGTAGGTCACGTTATCTCATGTTGTCTGCCTGGATTCTTAATGAGGCTAATGGTGTTCCTTCTCCTTGGCACTAATCAACAGGTGATAACCTTGCATAACCTTGCCTTGCCAAATAGGCTGCCCTTGGAGCTGTCTGTCTCTGGAATGGTGTGTTGGGAGAGTCTCCAGGGTGCAGCTGGGTATGCTTTCCCATGCTGTGCTTTGGGAGGGAGAAGAAGCATTGAGTGAAGCACATGCACGGGCACTGGGCTGCTGTGACCACCTCATAATCATTCTGGTCACTTCCTGAGGCAAGAGCTTGAATATACTGTGCCAGAGGTGCTTTTATTATGTGATGTGGGAACTGGGCAAGGGTCCCCTGCAGCTTCAGGGTGTTGTTTTCTGTAATGGTGGTGGTACCCCTCATGGCTAAGGGGTTAGGAGATCTGGGGTTTGGCAGGGACTTGCTTCAGGTGTGGATGTATTGGGAGGATGGGTTTTTCTTGGCTAATCTCACCAGGTGAGAGACTGATATCCCACAGCAAGTGAGAGCTGCAGCCTCACTGCCTGTTCCTCTCCTGCACTGAAGCTGTTGGCAGGTACATGGGCAGGCTCTGGGCACCACCTGTACTAAGCAGGCTGCACTCAGTTGTGAGGAGGGGACTCTGGGCAAAGTCTGGAAAGCAGACTTAGGCAAAATCATGTGTCAGGATTGAGTTGCACTTAACAGAAGCTGTGGGTAGAGCTGGAGTGGGGGGAGCAGGGTTGAGGTTCATTGATTTAATTGAACCCCCAGATGCTTGTGCACTTTGTCATCTGTGTTTAAGTGGTGTCTCTTGCAGATCAAGTCTCTGGGGCAGAGGATGGTGGTGGCAGGGCTATCAAGCAGCGTGTGCTTCAATTCAGTTTGAAAACCCTTGTGAAGAAGTGCAAGGAGTTGTTGTGGTTTGTTTCCTGCAGTCATATTTGGGTGAAGATGGAGGATGTGTCCCTCCACAGGAGTGCATAGAAGCAGGAAGCAGCAGGTGTGTGCTTCTGTTTGGGACAGTGACATGGAGAGGAGCTGTGCGTGTCTTCTGTGATTTGTGGAATGTACCTCCCTGTCCACCTCTAAGCTCAGTGTGTCTGACAGGACCACCAAAGAGCCCAGCACAACTGATGAAGACATGTCCATGAACTCGGGGAGGGTGAAGGGCTATCAGGAAAGCTTTAGTATGAAGTCCCATACATTTTGGAGAAAGAAGGGTGAAAAGAGAACTGCTTGTTTCTTGCTGAAACTCTTGCTGAGTGTCAGGCTTACGAAAATCTGCTACAGAAACCAGCAGCTTAACTCAGTTAGTTCAGTTCCCTTATGTTTCTCCTCTGTATATGGCTGAAGATAACACTGAACATAAGCAGGATGTTTCATTTATCATATCTCTTCTCCTCCTCCAGCAGAAATTCCGCTTCTGACATCTTAGCAGTTGGCTTTCCACAGCAGTGGTTGTGACAGCCCACGAGGCTTGCACAGAGCCACCAGAGAACAGGACGTGGCCTTTGCCTTCTGCTTTTACTGAGTGAGATGCAGGAGCAGGATTATCAAGGAATGTGCTAATGCTTTTCTCTGCAGATGCCTCATCTGCTGAAGCAAATGGACACTGGCAGTGGGCAAAGCAGGAGGAAGGCAGAGGGGGAGCAGCAGCGCTGGGAAGCATTTTCCATATGGCTGCTCTTGAATAATTCCATTCCTGCATCCTTAAGTGTGGAGCAAGTGAGGCTGCAGTTGTACATGTGGGAGAAAAGGTCAGTGTGGCCTTTTGATCTGCCTCCCCAGCAGTGCAAGTCCACGTGGGCTTCCAGGCAAATGCCTCATCTGTCTGTGTGCACTTAGTGGTCACATCTGTGAGGCCTGTCAGATTGTCTAATTACTCGGGATCCTTTAACTCCTCCCATCCCTTTTGGCAAAATAGGGCTATCCAAAAGCATGCATAAGCAGATGGTCAGCATGCAGGCAAGCTCTCTAATTAAGATGAGCCAGGACAAAACTTAGATTTGAATTCACTTTATTCTTGCTGCAAATAATTTTATCACAAAATAAAAATCTTCTGATTTTTCTTCTGTTGCCAGTGTCCTTTCTGTGTTTTGTTGACTCTGTCCTTTTTATTTACTAGTACACACTTGCTGAATCAAGAAGATTGTAAAATTTACCAGAGCGACATTATATTTAAGAAGAAATGTGTAAGCACGTGTGCAGCAATAAAATAGTCTATTTCACTATATCTGCTCTGGCTGTGGTCTCTTTGTTACTGACTGACAACATCAGCATGGGTTTAGTTTTGAAAGGGCTCTGTGGGCCTCTTCATTTTCCCTTACCCAGGCCAAGGACTGGCTCTGCACTGTATGGCTCCCAAGCAGTGTGTACAGTCCTGATAGAACAGGTGAGTAAAGCATTAACTCGTTTTTCCTGTCTCCTTTCTCCGAGGATTATTCCCTTTCTTTAGCACACCATGGCACAGACTTGGTGACTGCCATGGTTGTTGTCAAGGAGGTGATGTTTGTCTCAGAAAATTCCTGTGGGCTGTTGCTAACAGGTAAGTTGTCTTTCCCTTTTTCTTGTCATCTTGTGCCTCTGTCATTGATGGCTGGCTGTTATATGCAAGGATGCAGATTTTTCAGCCTTTGTGTTTAACTACTCTGACTTGTTCAGTGCACTCCTGGAGTCAGAAGCCTGTGTTTTCTCCAAAACTGTGATTCTACTGAAGTGTCTGGGCAGTCCTTCCTCTCTGAGGACACAGGCACCTGTTTTCTTGTCTGCTTTCTTGCATGCCTGAGTGGCTACAATTTTTTGGGTAAAGGCAATAGCTGAGCTGTCTGTTCAGCCCCTGTTGACTTCAGAGCATGACTGGCATTCAGGGAAGAGAAGCATCCATCTTGTCCCCATTGCTCTGTGTAGGAACATGAAATTTTCAGAGAGGAGATACTAATAACATCTGAATGACTAATGCTGTTGAAGGGAGGCCTTGAAAAAGTTCAAGGCTTAATCAGGTTTTTGGGACTCAACAAACTGCACACAGGAGCAGCATTGTGCTGTGAGAGTAAAGGATGAGCTTCTGCAGGAGGCTGGAGCTGTTCATGTTGTACAGTCATGGTCAAAGTGGAGATGGCACTTCCCACGTAGCAGTTTGCAGTCGGTGTGCGTTGACAGACTCGTCTGCTCAGGGTGACATTGTTCTGCTCTCTTGCTGTGGACAGCCTGGCAAAGCCCATCACAGCTGTGGGAGCTGGAATGTGTCTGCCCAGCTCCCAGGGATGAGCCATCCTGGCTGGAGCTGGCGATGGCAAACCATGGCTTGGTGTGGTTCTCTGCTCACAGGGTGGGTGTGCTGAGAAGCAGGTTTTTGTTTTACCTTCTAAGCTAAAATAGATTTGACAGAACAAATTTATTGAGAGGCCACATCAGCAAACCATTTATTACAGTCGATGCCTGTTTTGAATAAAGGTGCTGGTGTTGCTGCCTGCCTTGAGGAAGTGCTGAGGGAGAAGGACAAAGAATCCTTTTTAGGCTGCAAATGGTTTCAAGGGTTTTAGGCTGGAAATTGGAGGTGGGTTATTGGCAATACCCAAGGCGAGGGCTGCAGAGGGGCAGTTAATTAGACAGCCACATTTGGGTGCAGCTATGGACATGCGGATCCTTAAGCCAAAGTCAAACTATGAACTTCAAACTTACATGTGATCAGCATCTGGGGCAAAGGGGACGAGCACACACGTGCCCTTTGCTTTTCCTGGTTGTGGTTAACTTTGTAAGCATAAAAGTGCAGGACAAGCTTTGAAGGGCATTTCAGCAGATGAAAGGAAACCTTGGAAGAGAATCAGTACCATGCAAACAACTAGCTCCAGTCCCAAGGGTCTGGCTGCCAGTTCCCAAAATAAGCTCTGAAAATGAGTGTGAGAGCTTTCCTCTCCCTCCTCCTGTTACCAGCAGAGCAAGCTCAAGGGGAAAGAGCAGGATTAGAAAGCGGGATTTGCTCGCTCACGACAGCAGCAGTCAGCCTGATCTGTTTGCTGGTATGGCAGAAGGCAAGGCTGTTGCTTTGGCATGTTGGGTTAGGAAAAGGAGGTGAAGGAAGTGCTGTGGTGTGGCCAGATGGTTCTGTTCAAGGGCTCAGGGAAGATTTGGTCCAAAATAACTTGGTGTAGCTTTCCCATGGAGGAAACCAAACTGGCCTGTGTTGCACTGTGATGTCATTAAAACTCCAGTAAGGAAAAATGCCTCCCTCTTTATTCTTTTATAACAACTTTGTGAACCAGGGTCATCCCAGTACTGTTTGTACAAGGCTGTGACAGTGATGAACTGTATGAGACAGGCTGTGCAGAGACCTGCTCTGAGGGGAAGGAAAGCTGGTGTGTTAGTTACTGCTCCTTGGGATGTGCTTTAGGAGATGCAGGCTGATCTTTCATATCAAGGTTGAGTTGACATTGTATCCCTCCTGTCTGCTCAGAAGGTTTTATTCTAACACATTCTTGGCACAGCATAGCAGAACTACCAATATTTCTATTAATTTTCTTAAGCTTGCTTCCATAACAGGAGGCAGCAATCTGCTCTCCAGAGCTCCTTCCATCCCCTTTCTCCATGGTTCTAAAACTAGAAATTATCCAGGAGTTTCAAAAGAAGTTTGCTGATGGAAAGTTAAATCTCCTTCCTGTTTCGAAAAGCTTTTTTTGAGAAGCTGAAAATGCTTCAGGTGAGTTGTTTTCTGCTGTGCTGCTTCTCTGGTCTGAGTGCCAGTCAGGCACAGCATCTCCAAAGCTGTTCAAGGTGCTGCTCCTGGGGTGACTGCTCCTGCTCTTGCTGGGGGCAGGGGAGATGGTATTTCTTGTTTCCTGATTTTGTGACCTTTTCCAATCAGGCATACAAAAAAACATCAGTCTTCCCAGTCTGAAAGCACAGCAGAGGTCAGTATTTCTTGCTCTGCTGACCACAGTGCTTGTGGTGCTGCAGTGAGGGGGCACATCAGGCCTTCACTGGGGATCCAGGGCTCACCAGTCACACAAGTGCCTCAGGGCTGGGTTTGGCACAGACCAGCCTCAGCATGGGATGTGCATAAGCTCAGCGTGGGAGGAGAGGACTCGGTGTTAAAAGTGCACGGGGTGAACCCTGGAAGCTTTTGATGTGACAAAGACAAGGGCTGCCCTGTGCAGCCCATGGGGAGAATGGCTCACTGCTGTCATTTCAGCATGAGGCTGACCCTGCAGTCCAGCCAGAGGGAAAAGCTGATTTTTAAATTTTTCTCTGTATGGCGAACCTGAGTTGTTTATTTGCTAAAAAAATCTGCTTCAGGGTTCACTGTGTCAGCCTGCAGAGAGCTTTGCTGGTGTTGCCATTGCATGTTTTTTTTGTAATGTAAATGAAGACAAGATGCTGACATAAAGGCTGCTGACTTTGGGAGGTCTGGAAAACCCAGCTTTTCCTGGTGCTCTGTCTCGTGCCAGGGTTACTGTGCTCTGACAGAGGTTTGCTTGCCTTTGGTCATGAACTTTCCTAAGGTACCACTTGTCCTTTGCCCCTGAGCTGCCATTCCTTCCCCTCTGCCCTTCTTGTCTCCGTGTGTTTTCTTAGAAGACAAGTGTTTTCCATGCTCGACATCTTGCCCTCCCATCAGCTCCCCCCCAGGCCAAGCAGTTTTCTTTGCCAAGTTTCCTTTGGATAGCATATATCATGCAATCTCTCCGAACCCTTAATTGATCTCTTAGGAATTGTTTTTCATCTAAATTCCTGGAATGTTTCCATCCACTGAAGAGTTTCCTCCAGAGAGAAGGGAAATGAATCCTGTGTCACTCCCTTCCGAGGAGTGGTGGCCATGGGAAGGCTGGTTGTTTGGCTTGTGCCTGTTGGGAGATGTGGGTTCTGCAGTGTTTGCTCAGTTGTGGCAGTTTTGCTAAATAAGGCAGCTGTTTGGAGAGCAGCAGAAGGTGAGTGGCAGCTCCACATCAGCAGCTTCCCCATCACAGGGAGAGAGAGAGCATCCCAGATGGATAAGCTGGGACAGCATGACCCTGATTCTGTGTGTGCAAAGGAGATTTGTGCTCATATGTGGAGAGAGGAGCAAATGACTGATCAACACCTGCCCCCCCTGAGGGGTTGAGAGCAGGAGCGGTCAGGCTGCAGCATGTGTGTGGCACCAGTGGTCTCTGGTGGTGTGGTGGCACCTACACAACCCTTCAGCTCTCTCTTTTCCTGTGATGAAGTTCTGCCTGAAGCCGGGCAGGGTGGAGAGGTGTGAGTCCCTGCTCACCCCCAGCAGCAGCTCTGCAGTGGGTTGCAGCCCCACTTCTCCCTCTGATGCTTAACCAGCAGCAAATGGAAGTGAAGAACTATGGTGAGCAGATCTGAATTAAAATTCTTCACCACTCCCTGGAGCTGCAGCCTTTGCCTGCTCTCAGTGCCTGAGCCTGGCCTGGGTGCTGGCTGGGTGGTGCCAGAAGTCTGACAGAGGCATGGTCCCTGCTGCACTGTGACTGAGTATGGCACCTCTTGTCTCATGTCCCAGTGGTGATGCAGCCATCCTTGCTGGAAAGGGTGGCTGGAAAGGACTCCTAAAGGGCTCTTCCCCTCACTCTGACACTGCTCTGGCTCCTGTTTCACCATTCCTTGGCTGATCCCCTGCTGGTAGCTACCCCCAGAGCCAGCCTTGGATAACACCAGACTGAGCACAGGCTGAGGGAAGAGAAAAAGGCAAAAGCTTCAGGGTTCCTGCAGACTCTCAGGATCAGAGTAGAAGCACAGGCTAAAAACAGGAAGGCCACCTATGGCTGTGACAGCTTGCCAGCCATCAGGTGATGATGCTGGGAGAAGTGCACTTCCAAAAGAGCTCCTTTGTGCTGCTGCTGCTCCCAGCCTTGTGAAGGACTGTGCCCTCCCTCCTGTGCTCAGTCCCTGCCCCAGAACCACGGTGTGCACCCTCCAGTGACCCTCAAAACTGTGTTGAGCTTAACAAACCACCAAAATATCAGAAGAAAGAGCTGTGGACTTGCCAGAATTAAAGCAAATGTTGTTACTAATGGTGTTCCTTACTAGCATGGTGTGCCTGCTGGCTTGGTGAAAAGCCCCAGCTCTGTTGTCTGTGTTGATCAAAGCCCTTGGCCAGAGCTCCTGACCCAGTGAGCTGGGGTGTGATCAGACACAGAGCCTGCACAGGACTGCAGAAGGAAAATACTAATCTCTTGATTTAGTGACTTGAGGCATAAGGAAGATGAAATGAGTTGATGAAGGTTGCAGGTTGGGTCTGGTGCTGCTAATGGCTCTGGCCAGAGGGCTGACATGAGACAGGACTGCAGACTGTCCTGTCTGTCCCCTGCTGCAGCAGTCGTCATGGGGTTTGGAGTGTGAGTGGCTGGAGAGCCCTTACAAACAAGTTACTTGTCCTGAAATGTGCATGGAGGGGAGGGCAGGAGAGGACCTTGAGGCTGCTCTTTGGCCCAGCCCCACTCTCTGGGCAGGGGGGACAGTTCTGCAGTGTGGGGCACTCTGACAGCACCAACCCTAGCTCTGGATGGACCAGGAGTTCTTACAGCATCTGGGCACTGCCTGGGAGCTGAGAGCATCAAAGCCACTCCCCAGCCTGATCTGCAGTCACAGCTGGGGTCAGAATGTAGGATTTAATCAGCAGTTACTCCTGGCCACAGTGCAGATGCTTCCTGTTGGAATTGGGTTTAGTTCAGGACCAACATCACATTTTAATGGGCTTCTAAAAGCATGGGAACCAGGTGTTGAAGCAGGCTGAGTTTGCCTGATACTGCCTGTCCTCCAACAGCTCCACACTGTTGTTTAATCTGGGCTGCGGGAAGCACTTTGGAATGGTCACCAATGACACCCTCAGACACGCTCTGTTCAGAAAACATAACTTTATTATTAGTTGCAATATACATTGTATTCCTTTAAGAATCCTAAACTTGTATATGGTTTTTCCACTGAAAATACATGTGTATGTATATATGTTTTTATATATGTATATATATATATATATAATGTATTTTGTCGAACTGGGACACAACAGAACAAGAGAGACAACCTCAGGAATTACTTGTAAAAGGAAACGTGAACCCAACGGGTTTGTGCTGGCAGTGTGCTAAGGTGAGTGGTATAAAAAGGACAGGCTAAATAGAAAACAGGATGGGTTAGGCAGTGGGAAATGGCCTCTCAGTGCTACAGGTGGTGATATATACAGTAGTTACACGTTGCTATTGCTCAGTCACGAGTGCCACCTGTTCTCCAAGGCAGACCAGACTCTCGTGCAGCTCTGCACAGCAACATTGTAAGGCTGGCTGTGCTCCCTGCAAGTGGTACCTGCCAGCTGGAAATAGAGTGTAATTACATTTCCCTCAGCAGCTGCTCTGCTCATTGCTAATCTGGTCAGCCAAGGAAGAATTCCTCTGGGGCTTGGTGAAACCTAAGTAGGTCAGTACAAAGGAGCTTACAGGCAGGGAAAGGGATCAGCAGCAGCAGAGAGAGCTGAAATGTGCAGATCGGTGTCTCACCTGGCCCAGGCTGATTTGTTCCTGGCTCCTTCCCCCTGCACTCATTTCCCCACCTGCCAAGGAGCTGTGGCCCCTCTGCTCAGCAGCCAGCCCAGGGGTCTGTGGGGTCAGCGCAGGTGGTGCCCAGCTTCTTTTGGATAGGTTTCCCTGTGTTAATTTCCTCAGAAGGTAACTCTTCAGAAAACTGGCTGAGGCTGGCAATACCTGCTGCTGTGCCATGGCTTTGGGGTCATTTGGCTTTTTTTTGTTTCTGTTCTTTGTAGGTTTTGTTTGTAAACCTTTTTTTTTCAAACAGCCTCCCCAGGCCGTGTACCACTGCTGAGTTTAGCTATAGACTGAAAGACAAGTCTTCCCCAGATCAATGCAATTTGTTTCCCTTTATTTCTGTTCAACTGCAGATGTTTCTTGAGTGAAAGGACACATTTTAGCAAAGGCACTGACAACGGACGTTCCTCTGCCTGAAGCCAGGTTGGAGGGAGCGGACGGGCTCTGACCTTTCTGCTGCAGGGTCACTTCCCTCTCCACTCCTGCAAAGTGCTTGTCACTTTGGAAGGGATGTAAAAATTATGGGCATTGATTTATTCCTCCTGACTTTCTCAAGAAAAGTGCATTCAAAAATCCTGTCTCTTAAATCATCATCTTGCTACTACCCCCGCAATGTCTGTCACCTCTGGATCACACCCACTTGTTTCCCCTTCCAGCTGAAGAAGCAGGTGAGATTTATCACTGCTGTCGTGTTTCTCTTCTTGCTGTCTTTCTCTAGCAGCATCTGGCCAGGAGGGAGCTTGCTCAGGCAACAGAAGTTGCCTCAAGACAGGCTGCTGGAAGATGGAAAGCAGGTGACCTGCTCATTGCTCTTTCCCAGAGTAAGTGTCACCAGAAGTTTCACTGGGGCTGCTGAGAACAGCCGATTGCACTGGAATAATATTTCAATTAAAAGCTAACGTTGCTGGGAGAACTACAGCTCGTTCCTCTCTTTAGAGGCAAGAAAATACAAATGCCAAAGTGCCTGGATCAACCTGTATAAAAGAGCTTCCCTGACTTGGGCCCCTTAGGGCAACTACAAGGATACAACCTGCATCCACATATCTTTCATCCATCCATGCTGCTGGGACTGAATGGGACTGAGCCCTGATTCTGACTGTTATTGCACAGAGGTCCCTTTGCTGAACCTTGCTAGAACTGCTTCCAAAGGGAGAAGAGGTGGGTGACCCCCTGACTGTTAAAGGAGGGATCCAGCCCTGGGGACAGCAGCTCAAGGCACAGTGGTTGGTGCTTCTTGCTGCTGCCAGGGAAGGCAGTAAGGGCTGGTTTGTCACTGGGGGAGATGCCCCACTCTCTCATAGTGCAACATTTGCATTCTCTTCTGCAAAAGCAGAGGGAGAGGTGCAGGTTAAACCCCTTCCCTTTGGATAGTGCCAAGAAGTATATTCATGCTGAGGGCCATCATGCTGGATGAATCGGCCCGCACAGCCGCTCTGTCATCACTGTGCAGCTTTTACTGTGCCAGTACAATGCCTCTGCTCTCATCCAGGATCTAAACTCTTTCCTCTCACCCTGCTTCTGGCAGAGACTCAGGCAGCTCAAGAATTTGGCTTACCTGCACCACAGGCCCTGTCCACAGGCTCCTCCATAGCAGCTTGTACAGCAGGGTCTGTGGATGCCCCAGTGCAGCAAGGTAGAGGTTGGATGGATGATCACACTCCACACTCTGCCTTCAGCTCTCCACATGTCCTGGAGAGCTGAGCTCAGCCCCTCAGTGCTCTACCCCAGTGCTGATTAGGAGGAGACTGGGATGGGCTTGGACAGGATCTCTGCTTGTGCTGTGGGTCTCCTGCTAAACCAGTGGACCATGAGGACACCCACTGCTACTCCCCACCCACCAGATGCTCTGCACTTCTCTCTAGCATTATTTTCAGGACATTTTCCAACTGATGAAGGAAAACAACAGATTATGACTGTAAAGTTATGGTGAAAGGACCGGATCCTGGTAGGACAACATTGTTCCTTGCCAAGAGAAGGAATGATTAACTCCTTCTTTACTCTCCTCCCATTTCTTTCCCAGCTTCCAGCCACCTCTATATCATATATTATATTACTATATTCTCTTATAACTTTGACTTTGCTTTTTCAGTTTCAGTAGCACAAGTGATTAATTCCAAAAGGAAAAAAAAAGGAGAGTTAAAAAAAAAAAGGAAGAGAGGAAGGAAAAAACCCTGTCCCTAGGGATATTTACAGAATAGTTCATCTTGCAGAGGAGATGGGGTTTGACATGGGGAAAAGCAGGGGAATTGAATGTGCTAAGTGGGTTTGATTCCACATTTCTGCTCTTCCCTCTGGGATCCTGCTTGGATGATGAAAATCAAAGCACTGTTCAACATGCTTTCCCCGAGTGCAAACTCGCAGAGGATGTGCAGGGTGGTGGGGGAGGCATCTCTATCCCCTGGCCTGGTCTGCTTACAAAGGTAGTTTCCAAAGGGGTCTGATCTTGAAAATCAGCCTTTCACCTTCAGAGAGCTGTCAACTCCATCTTTAGCCTCTCCTCATCACCCAGCACCTTTGTTAGTGCTCTCCTCTCAAGGACCAGGGTTTTTAAGGTGCTGGATGGTGGGGACAAGGGACGCACCTGGCATCAAAACCATGAAGTGGAAGATACTGATTTCTTTTACATACCAATAATTATTGCAGTATAAACACACCCCAGTCACCACAGCGAAAGCAGAGAAGGGGAAGCCGTGGAAAAAGTTTTGTGGGTGAGGGGCATCCCACAGCTGTCAACTCTTCTCCAGATTAGGGCAGTGGCCATTTGCATCAGCAAATAATGCCTCACCCTGTGCCTCTCCCCCCACCCTCCCTTAAGCTGTGTGTGATAAAATATTCCAAGAATCCCTCCATGTTAGATCTTTTCCCAAGAGATTTCTAGTAAGAAAAAACATCTATTCCTAGAAAACCCCAGTAAGAGCTGCAAATGCAATTGCTCTTAAGTATGGCTGGTTTCCCCAGCTGCTGAGACCTTCTGGCCAATCCATGTCAGTATTTCTGTGAAGACAGAGGTAGAGACCTCAGGCAGCTCTTTGTGGAGGGCATGATAGGCTTCCTCATATACCTGCAACCAGGGAGAAGTAGAGATTAGTACAGAAAAAATAAATCTGCATGAACAAAACAGCCTTCAGTCCCCTCTCATCAACACCCACAGGTCCAACACCTCCTGCCCACAACTTGTCAGGTTTTTTCCAAGATGTAGCAGGTTATGAAATCAAGGAGATGCTACTAGTGGTGCTGGCCCTCAACAAGCAGGAAGGTGTTGGCATTGCTGCCTGACATCTGTGGGTACCAGAGCACCCTGCTGCCCTTTAGGAACATAATGCATGTCCCAGCCCCATTCCACTAAGAAGGAGGAAATACTTATCATGCCCTTGGAATGTAAAGGACAATGGGGGATGTTCCCATCATGCCTTGTGCAATTTTACTCCTTTTATGCTCAGACTATCCAGTTATTTTTCCGATGACAAAAGCTTTCCCTTGGTCTCCCTCCCTTTTCTTTCAGGTTTATTCATGTGCTAACAATTGGTTAATCAGCTGTGGTTCTCTTGAAATGAGCAGATGTGAAGTGGCTTTTGTTGTCCAGCATTTTGGAAAGACCTTCCTGCACCTTTACACGCTAGGACATGAGGTAAGGCTGGTGCTCACACAGTTGGCATTGTTCAGAAGAGCTTTTTGGGTCAACGCTTTACCTGCTTATAAGACTTGCTCTACTTCTACACCAAGCTGCTTCATGTCCAAGACACCCTCTAGGCATGCAGCCAGCATCCCCTGCCCCCAGCCTGGCTGTAGCTGGTGAAGGGCCACCACACTGAGCCCAGGGAGGGCTGAGCTTGGGCTACCTCGTGGTGAAAGGGGCTGTCACCTGCCCAGCCTCACCCATCCACCAGCTCTGTTTGCCTCCAGCTCTCTGGAGGCCAGCAGGCTCCCACTCCTCACAGTCACTCATGCTCAGGCCACCACTGACAGGTTAATCTCCTAACAATCAAGAAAGCAAGATGACCTTGAGCGTTTTGTCCTGGCTCTGCACGGTGTCCATCAGCAGATAAGAGCCCCTGATGTCGCAGAGCTTGTCGGAAGAGCCGTGGAGCACCAGGATGGGCAGAGTCAGCTTGGGCAGGGCTCGCTCAATTCTGGCAATGGCATTCATCAGCTGGATGACAAAGGAGACCTTCATGCCACCATGGTAGACCAAGGGATCAGATGTGTAAGACTCCATCTGACAGGGAGAAAGAGGTAATTTAAGATTAGCAATATTTCATGCATAAGAGAAAAAGTAGACCAGCCTGGCAGTGAAGAGTCTTCCCTTGGCTTGCACAGTCATTCCCTACTCTCTCAGGACATCCGGCCATCAGAGTCAAGGTCAAGGCACTGTGGTTTACCAGCACTGCTCACACAAACTGACATGCTCTTTGCTGCATGTTTCTCTCTTCCACCACTAGAAAATATTCAAGCCAGAGCTCTTTGACAGGAGCTCCTGCAAGGAAACAACCAGTGTTGGACAAAGACCATTCCCACAGGGACTCCTGCCTGCATTTTTCTCCTTTGCTGTGCCCTTCTGTCATTCCAATGTGATATCTCTTCTACAGAGGGTTCTTCAGACTGTGTTATTTGAAAGCTGACATTCTCCAGGCCAATATTCTCTCTGCTGAGGACTCAAATGTTCTCTTTCCCTGTCTGGGGGTGGTGACCTACACCTCCAGAAAACTGACAAAGGTGACTGCAAAGCCAAGGGCTCATCTCTGGCTGCAAAGTGTGACAGACAAGGCACCAAATCATGGTATTAGGTGGTAGGCAAAAAAAGTAGTCAACAACTTGCTCAGCCAGATTGTGAGGGGATAAAAATGCTCAAGAGCTGGTACAGAAAGTTGCTAGGAAGGAGTAGTTACTGCAGCAGGCAAATCTACAGTAAATATTTGTATACTGTATGTGGAGACGGCCCACACAGACCCCACTATCGCAATATTTGCCAGAATGCTTTGATTATGGGCTGGTCTCTGGCACAGCCTCTACTTTCTCCCAACCCTGGCAGATGTTTATAGAAATGATGGTTATTTATAGGTTAACTGAAAAAAGTCTCCTCCTCTCCTCACAGGCGGTGGGGTCTGTTCAAATTCTACCTTGAAGGCATTAACTTGATGTCCTTTTGCTTCTGCCTGTGCCTGTCCTGAGGGGGCCATGGGTGGGAGGTGACCCAACAGGCCACCCAAGGACATTTAGCCATGTGTAGGTGTAGCACAGGCAGGCACTGCAGGAAAGGTTTTGGGGTGGATTCTGTCTTCAATTCCCTGTGAGATGAGAGTCTCAGGGTGGCAGAACATGGTGGGGCTTTCCCACCTGAATGCATTCACTTGCCAGAGGGTTTGAAGCCAGTTTCTGCTGTTGTCATCTCAAATGTGCTGGAGCACAAAACACTGGAAATGGAGGTGGCAGTGAGGCACCCTGATGCTCACAAGTCTTTCCCCATAACTTTCTTACTTCCAGTCCCCACAATCTCCCACTGCTTGAATTCATGTTCCTATTCCTACATGGAGCAAGAGAAAGATGTGGGGGGAAATTTGGGACTATTAGTGGCTGACACCATTCAGACCCAGCCCACAGTACTGAGGATGGTCCAGGGAGGGACAGCTGTACAACCACTCCACTTTGTGTTGGACTGAAAAAATTCAAGTTGCCATAGAACTCACTTAGGAATCCTTGGAAGTGGTGGGTGTTTCTAGGATTTGATTAAGGCTATTGTTGTATTTTGGTCTCTGTGCAAGATTATGTCTGCTCTGAAGTGAGGGGTAATTTTTGGCAGGGAGACAAAGATAATCATCACAGCTCATCATATTAGGATATTACATATGGTATCTCCCTTTCAAAGCAGTATGTGCTTGCTGAGGGTCTGGAAAACTGCAGGCAACTGCAAAGATGAGACTGTGGTTAAGACATTGAGACATGTTAAACATCCTCTGCTCCTGCTAACGGCCCTGGGAAGCAGAGACTGAGCAGCTCAGAGTCCTTCTGGATCCACATGGACCATCCCAGTGCCCAACCAGCTTGTTGGTGCAGAAAGCTCCATCTGTATCTTTCATCCTCTACACTGTTCAGCTCTACCTTCCCTGCTCTCCAAAGTCTTTCAAACAGGGCAAGAAGCTGCCTATGTTTAGAAGAAATTGTTCCCTTGTGAATGTGCTCATGGAAGAAGTTCAGCTTTGACTTTCAGAACACCAAGCACCTGGTGGGGTGCAGCTCACTCTTGTGTTGACAGCTGGGTCTACCCTGGTATGCTCAGCCAAACATGGTGACTTTCATCAGCTTTTTGAGCAAAACAACTGTGTTGCATTGGCTACTTAGAAACTGGCTTCAGCCTAATCTGGACCTATGTCACAGTGCTGTGCTAAAGCAAAAGAATTTTGAAATGGTTTTATTATTTTTTAGTTTGGTGCGTTTGGTTGTTTTTTTAATTGAATGTATTAAATAAGAGATTTTGCAGTGGGGATTCAGGAGGGATGGGTGGATGGATTGACAGAAGGTCCCTTCCCATGGAGTAAAACAGTGTTGATGAATTCATGTGAGCTGGCCCCCTCCCCAGCCCCATAAATGCTACAAGAATGACCTGGAGGGTTTCTTTCTCTTGTTGTCTGAAAGAATGGGGATTTTTTAGCTACTCAGCAGCCAACAAATATTTTTGTGTAGTTGATGGAAGAAGAAAAAAAAGACCAAATCCAGTCCCAGCCCAAAATGATCAGGAGTGCAGGGGCAGTATCCTGTTCGTAGTCAGTGAACAGGAATCCTTGTCAGAGTTAATGCTCAGTGCATAGGGTGAGTGTCAAGCAGCAGCTCCCTGGGGAAAGAGGAAAGACAGGGAATGGGCTTCATATTTTGCAGGCTGCAATCTGCAAACCCTGCAAGCCCAAAACTGTTGCTGCACCGAGCTCTGAGATAGGAGGCAAGAACAGAAGGTGATCCCAGGAGAGCCTGTGACTGCTTCCAGACATTGGCAGGCAAAGGCTCTCCAGGGTCTCTCACAACAGCTGTTTTTATCTTTATGTAATTCCAATACAGAAGCAACCATCAGGTTGCTGCACCACATTGACCTGTTTAGAGCTCTGCATCTCCTCTTGCAGCCTCATCCTATGTGGATTTGGCAGGAACAAGGCTTAAGTCAGGGGGACCATTCCACTAAGTCAACAGCAGCTAACAAAGATTACTGGGGTAAAGAGGTTCACTGTGATGTCATTCCTCTTTGGAATAACAGGACTGGTTTTTAAGGTTGTTTCTTGCTCTCTTTATTCTGTCTCGTGTTTGGTACAGCAAACATCAAACAAACTACTCTATATCATTCCATATTTCAGTCTCCATAGCCTGAAGACAGCTTTCTGGGAACACAAACTCATTAGGAAATTCTTGGATGTTGTCCCAAAAATATTTCTAGTGAATAGAAAGCTGGTCTGGCAGGAGAGTATGTGTAACATATAAATAATGGATGTTTCCAGCACATTGTGTGCTTTAAATCTGAGCATCTTGAATCCAAAAGGAGGGTGGAGGGTGCTTAGAGGCAGACAGAGGACCAAAATGCTGTCTTGTCTTCAGTAAGTGCCTGGACCCTGAAATCCTGGTGTTTGAAGGGGGTCAGGAAAGTGCTTTACATCACTACCCACAGCTGCTATGTCAGCTGTGTGCTCACGTGCAGGTGAGAAAGCAGCAGAGTTCACAGGGCATCTCATTTGGAAGTCATCTCCATTATGGGCAGGCTCTAATGAAGCAGACCCATACCTTTATCCACTGCAAAAGGCTCTCCCTTGCCCCTTGGAAAGGGAAAGGGCAGAGCAAAACAACGCTCCAAGGAAGCTTTAGAGACTTGAAGCATCACAGAACAGATGAAACAGCAGCAAATACGTGGTTAGAATGACCACACAATAGCAATTATTATAAAGTCTGTCCAGTGGTTGCTGTGGTAATTCCTAACATCACCACAACACGTAGGTGCTCAGTCAATACTGTGTGCCAAGTTCAGGAGCTCTCTGACACTTTCCCAAATGTATAATTATTCAGGATGTCCTTACATCATCTCTTTTCTCCTACAAAGCTATCGAGTGTAGCAGTTGCATCTTCCAGCAGAGGATCCAGCTCTTGGAGCTGTATTTAAAACATCTTTAAGTGTTTTAAATTTAAAACATCCTTCAAATGCAGCTGCAGCAAAGTTCAGGTGTCACATCACAAATAAGTGCAGAAGCAGGTAAAGACCCACACATGGCAGACACACTCACTCTTCAGGTAGGGAATAAAGCTCTCCAATTCCTCTCCTCCTCCAGAGCACTGATTGCTTTTATCCTCTAAATACAAATGTAGATGTGAAAACTTTCCTCTGTGTCATTTTAGTGAATTGATTGTCTAATTTAAACCTTTTCTGTGAATTATATGCAACGAGTTATGGCAGCTGAATGCAATTAAGAACAGGTTTCTACAGCTAGATTGGAGTCAGCCTTCTTCCCAGGCAGATATTTTGTGCAGCCTCGGATGGTACTTCGGAGCATATGTCACACGGTGCATCAGCAGATGCACATGATCTCACTCCACACTAGTCCTGCCTTCTTTCCCTCAGCTCTTTGGATCATTCCACCTCCAACACAGTGAAATCTTATGCTCTATTCAAGGATAAGTGAACTGAAAGTCATTGGAGCAAAAACCCCTCTAGCAGTGCCGAGAAACAACCCTGAGCCTTCAGGCTATTCTGGGAAACTCTTTGCTTTCCAGTTTTCTGAATAGGTGAGCCAAAGATGTGGGATATGCCAAGGCCAAGTGCACTGCACTCACAGAGATGTTGGCACTGTCTTTGCCCCTGATCCTTTCAGCTTCAATTCTAATGCTGGTTGAGCTGCCTCCCCAGAGAAAGGCAATTTATTAATTCCTACCTAAGGTATGAACCATTGCATGAACAGCAGGGAAAATTACAGCATCTATCAGTGAGATGTGAGCATGGGAGCACAGGAACAAGTGACCACTTTGCACCAGCAAAGCTCTTAAGACACCATTTTCTATAATTCAAGGAAAAAATGGAGCTTTCTGAAATGCACCAAGTTCTGGGTCTAGCCTAAGCACCTTCATTCACTTATGGTTTCTGACTATCTCCTTTCACTCTTCCCACAATGGTGAGAAGGAAAAACCCTTGTTAGGTGGTGTTGCAGCAGTTGCAACTACACCTGTTTGTGCAGTGATGGCATGAAGAGGCTGACACAGTTATTACCAGGAGTGAGTGGGAGTGGGAGACCAGTCCCAGGCTATTGTGGCACTACAAAAACTCAGCCCCAGGACAGTTCCATGCACATTCACAGTGGTGAAGCTGGAGCTGTGTTGTTACAACAGCTGCTTCAATTGCAGCTCCTTGAAGTATTATTCTTGGGTGCAGCATGGATATATCATTTGTTTGGAAAGGCTGTAGCAGAGCCAGAGTATGATCCAGGAGACCTTGGAACAAGTTCTTTGGTTTGAGCATGCTCTTGTCCTCTGCTTGAAGGCATCTGGCACAATGTGATCCTGGTTTGGAAGCAGGAAAAAAAAAATCCCCAGGACTGTAGGGTTTTGCATGATTTCACTGCAAAGAGCAGGGGTGGAAAAGTTGACTTTAGCAGTGTGGTTGCTACCCGAGTTGGGTTTTGCTGCTGTCATGAGTGGTGGTGGTGCAGCAGAGACAAAGACATGGTTCCCATGTGCTTCCCCCTGCACCTGTAGCTCTCTGTCATGTTTGGTGCCCAGAGCAGCTGTGGGTGCAAGGCACACCCCAGGGAGGAGTAGCTGGTTTCCCACAGCCTTCTGTGAGCAGTCAGTTCCACTGGCTTCAGAGACAGGTCACCTTTCCACACCAGCACAGATTTTGCCCTCCTGATTTAGCAAAACACTTGTGTGTTTTTATTAAAAGGAAAATGGCAGGACTGGGACAAGATACCAACTATACATTGAGTTAAAATGGCATTAAGGTTCTTACCTCTTTCTTGTTCCGGGAAATTGCACTGGGATCTATCGACCCCAGTGATAGGTTTGGGAGCACAAAGTTGAGCACTTTTGCTGCAAAAACCTGTGGGAGAGGAAAGGAAGCAGTCAAAGAGCCAGTTAGAGGAAGAGAGGGAACATAGAGGCCCAAATCCTGAGCTGATGGAAATCAGCACAGGAGTTAAACAGTTGAGAATTGTCAACTAACTCTGGAGAAAGATCTGTCCTATATTTAAAACATTTCTCTTAACGAGGAAAGTGTTTAAACTGCTACTGGGAGCAGGGAGTGGGTGTGCTAGACTGAAATGCCGTCAGCTATCCGTCCACATGCAGCAGCACAACTTCATTGTACTGTGGCTTTTCCTCATTCTTAAGTTAATTTCTGGAAGGCCTCAGTTAAGTGCTTTGATAGGAAAAGGTCATTTCCAGCTCTGAGAGGGCTGGGTTTTGGTGGTTCATTGCCCTTTCCTGGCTGCCACAGCTCTGATCTCAGGCTGCAGTGCACAGGTGATGTTGGGTGCCATTTGCAGCAGTTGCCTAGGCTGCACTCGTTTTTATAAGCATATTCTCCAGGGAACCTGTAAATAAACAACAGCCAAGTGTGCATGCATTGGCTAAGGGAATCCATTGCTCACACGTCTCCTGGGAACCACACACAAAAGCACTGAGCAGCCTAGGCTGCAAACTGCTGGTAGAAGAAAGGGTAACATCTTTCATTTCAACAGCACTACAAGCACATTGATACCAGAGTTCTGCTCTGATCTTTGATAGCCGCCTTTAATTAAGTGATCACTGCTCAAGTCAGAAAATGCACAGTTAGTGTTCATTGGTCTGGTTTATGTGCTGTGGTGTACACAGCTGACACTTGGAGGTAGGCTGTCCCCTATGCCCTCTGTTTCTGCAGATACCTTTTCATTTCTGAAGCACTCCCTGGCACTTCAGATCACAGACGACACATGACAGATTAATTATGATATTAGAGGAATAACACAAGGTTGAAGTCAAAGTCATTGAGGAGTGAAAAGCAGTAACGACTCATAGCAGGTTTGGGAACATGTGTGTACCTTGGGGTAGATATGAGTAGGACCCAGTATCACTGTCTGCCAGTATACTGAGCCCCTCACTGGCTATGACATTGTGTCAGCAAAGTTAATTTTTAATACACAACAATGCAGGTATGAGTTTATGATTATACAAGAAGGAATGGGGTTTTCCTCATTTCATGTTAACTCCAGGCAGTGGTGATTTAAGCTATGCACTTTCATGTGTCCTAGGCAGGATTGTGGACTTTGAACCTGATGACTATCATCTTTGCTAAACTGAACAGAGTAAAGGAATAAAGCAAGAACAACAACAACAGCAACAATAAAAAATAATATAGTACTTTCTTCCAGTTTGATTACACCTTAGGAAAAGTCCTTTGCACCCACTGTTACTGGGTGCAGATTCAGGCTGAAAGACAGTGAGCAATGTGATGCCCGGTCAGGTTAGAAAGCAATAGATCAGCAAGAGGTGAAAACACAAAAGGTAGAGAGAGAATATGGTGTAGTGAGTCCTTAAACAATAGGCTGAGGGTCAGTACAGGATTAAACACCAGGGAATATTTCCTGAGGGGATGTCCTGCCCACCTGATTTCAAAGCATTCAATAGCTGAAGTGTAGAGGAGATGCTCTTTCACCCCTGCTCTGCCCTTTGCCAGCATATGTGACTCCTGTCTCTGCAGCCTTTGAAAGTGCAAAGATTCAGAGCTGAATTTTGTCCAGGTCAGTTGAGAAGAAAAGGGGGAAGGCAGCAAGATCCCTCTCACTCTACTGGATTTGCAACTGGATGCTTCCATCAGGATTTATAGGGCACTGGTGAAATAGTTTCTGCATAGAGCAGCATTTGGTCTTCCTGCACAGAGCCTGCAAACATGCTGTGCCTCTGCTGCTGCCAGGGCTGGCTCAGCAGTCAGGGAAGGTATTTCTAAGAGGGTCTGAAGGACCCAGTGTGTCATCTGGCTCGCTGTTATTGTTGTCTTGAGCCCTCATTTGTTCAGGCCAAGGTAAATTCTTGCTCAGCTGGAAACTTCCCCAGCAAAGGGATGAATGCAATGGTCCTTGGGAAATGGCCCAGGGCTGAGAAGTCGTACCAGTTCCAAGGGAAAACTAAGCCTTTGTTCCTCAGAAGCACAATCACCATGAAATGTTTTTTGACTCTCAGAGGAAAAAAACCACACAGCTTTATGGGAAAATGTGGCTTATGCAGGAATACTCTGCTTGTTTTCAATCCTTCCTCTTGCAAATACCTTTTCAACTCCCGAAATGATTTCAACTGAGTGTGACAGAACAGAGCTATTTCAGGAATAATTAATTTTTTATCAGTTTTGAGATGCAACAATAGATTTGAAGGAGAAAGAAACTGACTGTGCTCTTGTAACACTGCATGTGAGAGACTTTCTAGGAAAGAGACCATATAAAAACCTCCAAAACACATCAGTTAGAGAATAGGATTTCCTACCTAAGTAATGCATCATTGCATTTATTTCTTACAGGGAAATAAAGCAACACCTGGTACAGACCTGCAACAAACCAGACTACAGTAATGCTAGTTCCCACAGAACTGGTGAGTCCTTCTCTCAGAAAGGGTTTAGCATCTAGCAAAAGGTAAAGGTCTAGCAATTGTTCTCTATTTCCCTTGATTAGAAAGAAAAGGCTAACAGTCTCTCTCATATTCAGACTGTTTATTATTTTTTCTTAATAGTTATTCTTTTTCGCTTTCCCAGGTAAGAAAAAGCAGGGGCACTGGCGCTCACAGGACATTTATTCCAGATGTAGCCTCACATGAAGAATCAGTTACCAGCCTCCTAAAACCAGACTTTGGTACTCTGACTCCTATTTAAATAAGTTTACTTAGGCTGGATAACTTCAGGATTCACTTCTACTCTTAAAATTAGGTAGGACTATGGGAAAGCACTTAGAAGGAAAATATTGACCGGCATCCAGGTGATGCAGATCTCAGCAGGATCCTGCATCTTAAGGCTAGAGGTCTTAATGCTTTTTTTTTCAGTGGAAAAGAGGTGATTAGAAAGCACCCTTTGGTGCTTGTAATGATTTGCGAGGTCCGTAGATGGCTTTGGCTACAGCAGAAAGTGGGACAGGATTATACTGAAAGCTGGGGCAATCTGTCTCCTTCCTCACAGAAGAAAATAAAAGGAGAAATAGCTTAGAAGTAAATTAAAACAAGAATCTAGCCCTAGGAGAAGTGTCTAAGGAGAGAGGATAAAGGAAGGAGTCCTGTGGGAAGGAGAAGCTCTGTCCTTCGTGCTGGTTTAGCTGCTCCTTCCCTTTGGTCCAGCTTCTTTTAGGACTGTTGCTTATTCTTTTTAGAATGCAAAAAGGAGGAGAGAACTGAGGCTCAGTTGCTTTGCAGAACTTCCCTGGGGAAGGGCAAACTGGGCAATGCAATTTTGGATCAGAAACAGCTCTGGAGGGCAGATGTAAATGGGAGGGGGGATAAAGCCTAAATGCAAACCAAAAGAGATGGTCTGGACAAGAACCAGTTATGGTACCAAGCCAAATGGAATGAAGCTGGGGCAGTGATGCTTTAGCTGGGAGCCTCTTTTGAGGCTCATAAAGGATTTCTGGGACTGAGGAGCTCTAGTTCTGTTCAGAAATTGGTCATCCCCCAAATGCCAAAAATAACCCTGGCCTGACTTAGCCAGCAGCCTGTGTTGCAACTATACCAGACTCTGCATGAGTCAGGAAGAAAGCTGTAGGAGAGGAAGGGAAAGGACAGCATTGTGTGGGCTGCCACGGGGTGAGGTGAAGAAAGCACAGTCTGCTACCACCAGTACCCAACTCTTGCTTAAATAGGTTTTTCTGGACGGGTTCAGGATTCACTTCCCCTTTGAAAAGTAGGTGGAACTGTGGGGGAGGCACTTAGAAGAAAAGTATTGACTGGCATCTGGGTGGCACAGGTCCCAGCAGGGTTTTGTATTTCAAGGCCAGCGGTCTTAACACTTTTCCTTCTGCAGAAGAGCAAGGTGACCATGTGCAGCGCGGGTTTGCTCTTACCTTGATGGGAGTAGCGACTTCTGGGCTGGCTACCACTAAAGGAGAGATTAACAGCATGCCTGAAAACTCACTGGGTCGCTCACTAGCTGTCAGAATGGAGATGGCTCCCCCCTGCAATGCAAAATAACAGCCCACAGCTTAATACAGGTGCCAACATCTTGTTTGTATAGTAATCCTGTTACTGGAAGAGGTTTAGTCCAAGCAACCAATTACTTCTGCCCCACTGAGAGTGCAGTGGGGTCAGCAAGGAAGGCTGGAGGAGTAGAAGCACTGGAAGTGTCTGGGTTTTGTGGGGGAGAAGAGATGTGGTTTCTGTTCTCATGCTATAAACCCTCACGTCACACAACTCAACTCTCCATACAATGTCCATCAGCTCCCTGGGATGCCTTACTTTAAAGGACTGAGACTAAGAAAATGTCTGAAGTGGTAGTTCAGGTGGGATTGAAAAATTAGTTGGGGTTTATTCAGCCTGACAGACTGGTGCTGCATGGGGAAGATGCCGTGAAGCCAGGCTTGCTCCATGCTGTGCCACTGGTAACCTGGGCAACAGCAATGCTGCCACTGGCATGTGAAAATCTTCACTAATTAATGGGAATTAAATATACTCCTCCCTAATGTCCCCATCCCCTCCAGCCCCACAGTACTGTGCCAAGGGCCTGGCAACAAACACCCAGCCCATGGTCTGGAGGTAAACGAGAGCCAGGCTGAGCCATCCCGCACGAGGATGGGCTGGTGGCGAGGGGTGCAGATGGAAGGGATCCCGTGGGCTTGCTTGGGAAAGTTTGCAGAGGATTAGTTGCCAAGGGAAATATTTGGGGAACTTCCACACTTCCGGAGAACCAGGGGCTTGTTAAATGGAGCAGCAGCGAGAAGCATCCCAAAGACTTCACTGGGAAATTGCTCCTTGTTACACGGTGGCTTTGGAGCGCGGGAGCCCTTCAGAGCATGCCATGCCTTCTTATGCCAGAACAGTTATTTATCTGAGCATGGACTGAATCCCAAAGTACTCATTCATTTTCCTCTCCTCCATGAAGGCAGGGAGGGCAGATCAATGACATCAGTGGGAATACTGTTAGCTTGAATAAAGGGATTTGGCCCGTGCTGTCAGAATCAGGCTTCAGATCTGTTCACCAAATCAGTGCCTTTGTTTCTGCAGCCTTAATCCCTGGTACATTTTCCTGTAAGGTTGTTTAACAGAATAAGGCTACAGGGTATTTTCATGCTTCATCCCCATGCTGCTCACAAAGCCTTGGAGGGCTTAACCTCCTGGTTAGTGGTTAAAATGAAAGGGGAAACCCGATGCTGCAGGGAGCTGGTGAGACTTACCACACAGCCACGGGAATGAATGGTCATGTTAAAAAGCAGGCTTCTCCTTGCAAATGGCTAATTAGGGCCATGGTGGGGGTAGAAAGTTAAGGACTGTCTTTACTCAAGGCAGATCTCAGGGCTGTAGCATGTTGGCAAATCAGTCAGTGAATGAAGTGGAAGGGAAGGTTCCTTGTAGTTTTGCTTTCCTGCTGTGGAATGAGTTATTTCCTGCCATCCCCATGAGTACCACCAGACTATGACACATGTCCTGGGTGCTGCTGGGAGGGGTAGGGGATGGTGCTTACCATGGAGTGCCCCAGGATGAGAACAGGCAGTTTGGGGTGCTCTTTCTTCATGAGATCAATGTGCTGCAAGCTGTCCCTGATGAAGACGTGGAAATCTGAGACAACCATACGATCACCCTCGCTCTGCCCATGGCCAACTGCAGGGGAAAAGCAGAGCACACAGCTAAGGCATTTGAAGCAGTGGTTACAGTCAAGAAAGGACCTTGGCAGAAATAAGCCTGTTGGACTGTTTCTGTCCTAACTTGACCTTCTCCTGCAGTCAACTCTTAATAGAAAAAGTGCTGTAGAAATGAAAAGGAAATTGCACAGATCTGTCAAGGGCCATACTGTCCATGACCTGACTTTTTAAAAAAATATCATAGAATCATATATTGTTAAGGGATTGCAAGGGTCCTCTAAATTTGGCCTTCTATTTCCCCATGTTTCTATCTGCTCTTCAAAACTAAGAGTACCAATTTACTTCTTGCAACCTCCAACATCAGGGTGGGGAAGGGCTGTCTTGCCTTGCTGATGGGTCACTGCATCCTGAGAAATGTGGATTTGCCTCAGGGATCATATGCTTTGGGTCTGGTGGCTCACTGTACAGCTGTAACTGCTGTGTAGCAACTTAGCCAGAAACAGAAAGATTCTGAGGACTAGCTACAGTTGCTATAAACTTAATGGACCATGGACACTGCCTTTTTCAGGGCCTGAATATGCACAAGCTTCACAGTCCTGCTTTTTCTCGTGATACCCTTCAGTGCTGGGTGGGCTGCAAACCTCCTCTGTGTGAGGTAAGGGGTCAAGTGATGGAGGTTGCAACAGCCTGCAGCGGGCAAGTATCCAGTGGCAACCTCTTCCTAAACAAGTGTTAATGCAAACTGTTCCACACCTGGACACTGTTTCCTCACTCTGTGTCTGGGAATTATCTTGCCTAATGGAAGGGAAGGGGAAGATTAAAATGGGAGATGGTGAGTTGCCATGGGAACAGTGGCATCCCTGGCAGAGGTGGAGCCAGCATCACCACCAACACAGCCCCAGGCAATTTTGAGCTTGCAAAGGCTTGAAATTAATATCACCCTGGGGAAGCAGTTTGCATGTTTACCTGACCACACATGCATGTTATTGTCTATCACAAATAGGATTTGTCCTTAGAAACAGCCCTTTGCTTGTTTCTGTTCCATGCAGGTTGTTAAGGAAAATTGTGAAGGGGAAAACACATCCCACCCTATGGGTTAGGGTATAGGGGGTCTTGAACATCTCCCTCCTGCTGGGTGTCTCCTTAGGCCTTCTCCAGTGGGCACTGAGGCACATTTATAGACACAAAGGAACAATGGCTTATTAAAGGGGGTGAAGCTGATAATTGTTGACATGCTGAGTGGTTCCCCTTGCAGTGATCAACAAAGAAAAGCACCACTGACACAGCCACAAAGGTAGTCAGTCACATCTGCTGGCAGTGGTCATACCAGTGGGAATCAGTAGGTCTCAGCTTTCTTGTAAGCCACCCAAAAAAATCACCTTCAAATTAGGTAGAACTTCTAATAAAAAGCTGGATTAAATTCACTCCATCTAGGAAAAACTGAACCCCAAACTTGTTTTTTGTCAGGTGGTCTCCATGGCTGGGTCTTTTGGCAGTGAAGGCTGCAATCAGCCACCCTGGCTGCCATAAAAACCCATACACATCATGCTGATCAATTATAAATAACGTTTTACCAGTTCTGCTTTCCATGCACACACTCCAATTCCTGCCAAAATATGGTGCAGCAAGCATCCTCCATGGATCAGTGACAAGAAACAAATTAAAGAGCAAATTAAAATACAAGTCATGATAATCTCCAGAAGTGAAACCATGTGTGTGGCTAGAGGAACTATTGACTTTAAACTGGTTTTTGTTACAGATGGAAAGTGAGCTTATTACAACCTTTATACACATTCAGTCCACTCACTTTATGGTCCTCAAATGTGTTATCTGCCTACTATTCAACTCCAAATGTAGCAGGTTAATATGAGTTGAACAGTCCAGAGAGAGGAACATTTTCCCTAACAGAGCTCTGCACTTAAGATTTTTTTTCTCCAGTGCTGCTTCACTTGCTTCTAGTCTCTCCTTCTCTCCAGTGCTCAGACAGCTGTGCAAGCAGAGACAGCAAACCCCCGTGGCCCAGGTCTGTAAATGGGCCATGACTCCTTGCTCTGGAGCTGTGAGTCTTTGGTCTATTTTTGGATAAGACTGAGGGAGGTCTGGAAAGCCTCCTTGGCTCTCAGCATGAAGAATTTCCCCTGCTCCTACCACACAACAGTGACACTGCTTGTAACAGTCAAAGCAATGACTGTGGAATCCAAGAAATACCTGTGCAATGTTGTGACAAGTTCCTCTTCAAATTTTTCCAGGGTTTTTTTATTCATAACTTAATGAACCTCCCCTTTTAACCCTGGTTTTAAATACCAAACTCCTGTTCCCCACTCAGATGGCACAGAGCCTGAGCAGCAGTTTGTCTGCACATGTGGGACAGGAAAGCCATGCCATGCAAGTCTTTGCTTTGATATTATCACTGCCCCTTGCACAAGGTTAGCCAGGGGGCATTGCTAGGTCGTGGTCTTTTATTTTACTGTTTTCTGTTCTTCCCCTCCAAGAAACCAAACTTGTTCCCATATTGCAAGCCTGAATTCCCCAGCTGACAAACTTCAGGGTGAGGAACTAAGACCCCTCCTATTAGATGAAAGATATTTGCAAATCCAAACATCGATACAGTCAAGAATATTGACGTGCTTTTCTGTGATCTTTTGTCTTTAGAGCTATTAAGAATGAAAGGTCAGGTTCATCCTTGATGTAAAGCTGTTATCTTTGGGTTTTGCTGGGAATGAATCTGCTGTAGAGATTCCACAGTGCCAGTGGCAAAACAGTGGGTGCAAGAGGAGGGGAACCACCTTCCCCTAGCAACTGGAACTACCCAGAGACTGCTCCACACCTAAGTGACACAATGCCAAGGGTGACAACAGAGAAGTGTCCAAGAATCACAGCTCCATGAGCTCCTCATCCCAGCATTCCCACAGGGGCCCCTGGTTTCAGCAGGGCAGTGAGAGGTGCAGTGCACAGAGCTGTGACTGCTGGTGCACATCCCCACAGCACACTCAGCATCCAAAAGCTTTTAAACATTTTCCCATATCTATCTGTCTTCACACCCAGCTTGTGTGGTTCACTGTTGGTACTGTGTTTGTGCAGTGGCTCTGTGATCATTTCAGGTTGTGTGTACTGACCTAATTGCAGGCACTCTTTCCATGAGTCTTTAAAAGTGAGAATCCAAACCACATATTTTCAAGTTGCAAATCTAGAATGAGGAGGTTTAAGCATCCATTTCCAACCAAACACACCACTGCAAAATAACATACTTTGCTCAAAAAAAATCTGAATGAAGGCTTGATCATCTGGCCCAATATGTCACAGTTATTAAATTCTTCCCTCTATTTTCAGCATGAGCATGCTCAGACTGTGGCTCTGCCCCTGGAGTCAAGAATAAAAAACAACTCAGTCAGTCCTGTCAGAAAGCATGACTTCAGAGCCTGATTCCACCTATGATTATAGATCCTCCAGAACCACACATCTCTCTGGATACAATAATAGTGACTGCCTGCACAGGAAGACAAAGCTGAGAGTTCAGGGATGGAGGATTTGAGGGTGTGAAGTCTCTGGGGAGTCAGTTATAACCATGTAAATATGACTCTGCCTGCATAACAGATCCAGTGACCCTGGAAATACATACTTCTACAAGTCTCTTCATTCCTCAAATCCCATATTCTCTCATGCTGTGGGGCTTGCTTTTGAAAACCACCCCAAAGCAGCCAGGCTCTTCAGCTGACATTGGCTCACATGCCTCAAAAAAAGCTTACGTCCTGTTCAGACTGGAGATATCCTGAAAAACATGTAAATAAAAAGCAGTCCAACTTGACACTCCTTTCCTTTCATTAAGAGCCAAATGGGAACTGCCTGAAGAAATAAGCAGCCCAGCTCTGGGCTTGTTGGGCAGACCCAGTCTGATGAGGGGACCTGGGCTGGATCTCCGCCAGCACGATGCTTTTTTGCTGAGGCTGTGGGGCCACATCAGAGCTGAAGAAATCCATCCTTAAATGCAGTAAAGAAGAGCAGCAGGATATCAGGCAGAGAGGAGAGCTTGGCAGTTACCTGTCCCTGCACACTGTGGGGTGCCTCAGCATGCAGCCCTCGGAGGCACCACGGGGATGGTGAGAGTGGCAGCACACCCTGCCCACCCTCAGGTACCTGCTCTGGTTTTGTTCTCAACACTAACTTTTACAGAAGCCACACACCATACATATTTGTTTCTCTTTCTAAGTGCTCAACCCTCCTGACAAAAGTGGAGCCTGACCCTGGATGCTCAGATGAGGACTGAATTGACCCTCTGACCTTCAGCAGGAACATTTTGCTATGGAAAATGAGGTGATGGGAATGCAGGTCAAATGCTGAGTTCAGCTATGGTGCTGTAAATTCACCAATTTCAGTGCTGCTCCTTAAAGCCTACAGTCATGGGAAAGAAGAAATTATGCACCATGTTGTTTTTTCAGCCTTTGCCCCCTATTTATTATGGAAAATCCATAAAACAAAGACAGAGGACAGGAGAAATCTGCCTAGGGAACAGTAATTTTTCAGGAAGAATTTGTATCTTGGCTTTTCACATATTTTGGTGTTTCCAGTTTTGGGGGAAAGGGGATGGTTTGGATCCATTTTTGTTGTAGTGAGAACACCACCACTGTAGGATGAGATGTTCTCCCCCGCCAACTGATGGCAGAAACAATCAGGAGGAATGCAGGGCTTGACTCCTGCCTCAGGACTCATCAGTACTATCTGTTTTCCTCTCTAGAGGCGTAACTCCAGGATTTTAGAGTGGGAGAATCAGGAACAGGCAGAGCCAGGGGTTAGGTCAGGAATTCCAGGCCAAGCACTCCCTCAGCCCAGACACATTTTGAATTGCAGTGGTACTAACAGAGGAGTGTCAGGAGTTTTCAGTGGTTAAAGGTGAGACGTGCCACCATTGTGAATTCAATGATTCCCAGACACAGCTGAGGAGCAGCTCTGGTACCTCAGAGCCCCACACTGGAAAGAAATGTCTTAATGATGGCAGAGGGGCCATCAGCAAGGCTTGGCACTGGAGCATTTGATTTAATATGCTGGCTCATGATGTGAGTCAATTCCCAGAGAGCTGTTGTAGGCTGGAAAAGGTGATTTTGCTGCTTTAGCACTGGCACTGCCACAGCAGTGGGCAGCAGCTTGTTACAGCACAGACAGTGGTGTGTAGCAGAAGGATTTATGTTAGAGCCCACGGCCAAGCTCAGGTTGAAGATCCTCTTCTTTCACTGCCTTGTTCATCAATAAGCTTGTTGGAATATGATAGGTCCATTTGAAGCAAATGCCCAAATGGCTTTTGGAAAAGAAGCTGTTATGTGACTATCAGCTTTTGGAAAGATTTGTTTTATTCTTGAAGTCCTCTGCTTCTATTTTCTGCCCCAAATTTGAGATGGAATGGACCTCTCACCAGTGTTGGACACTGTGACATGTGGGAAGGTGAGTCTACCTCACCCTTTTTTGTTCTTACCCCACCACAGGTCATGCTGCTGGTAAGAGACGTGAACATAGTTGTGTCCTGCTTGCTGTCTGGTTTAGGGAATAAAACACATAATTTAAAATTCTCATAGATGCTTTCCCTCTGCAGGTGACCCACACAGAGGAATGATGCTGGGTCTGGAGCCCACAGGAGGGAGATGCTAGTGACAGAAATGTGAAGGGTTCTTCTGGTGCACAAGGTGTAATGTGCAGCCTAAACCCTCACCCACAATTTCCCTGAGCTTGCAGCTGCTTGCTCAAGTGGGCACCTCACTATGATGGCCCCCAACCTATCCTGAGACCCCAGTGCCATGGGAAAGCACCACTTCAGCAGCTCATTTTATATCCAAACCCCACAGACCGGGAGACAGCGACCCTTGCCTGCCTCTGCTTTCCTCTCTGCTCTTTACAAAATACATTCAGACTTGGAGGTAAAACTTAGAGCACAAGATGCAGCAGATTCAGTTTTCCAGAGTGTTTCAGCTTTAGCAGCCAGTGCAGCAGTTAATGAAGTGTGTCACAAGGCATTGCAGCTGATGCCTGTATTTATGAGCTCTACTGAAACTCCTCTGAGTAGGGACTGCTTTTTTTTTTTTTTTTTTAGCACTTGTACAGCACCAACACCACAGGGCATCACCACAGACCTTCGTCTAAGGTACAGCAACATTTAAAAGTAATAATTAACTCTAATCCCAGGCTATAAGGCAGCATGGTTTTGCAGAGGAGGAGTTTGGAGAAAACACAGAGATGGAGAATTTGGGGGAGACAATACACAAGGCAACACAGCAGATGTTCTGTGAAGCCTTGATTTTCTGCTTGGTGACTTTTTAAGGTTTAATGAAAAAATTATTAATGAAATAGTAAACACTTCAAATTGTCATAACAGTTCACTGCTTAAAAAACTATACCTGTTTTGTAATGATTTAAGTACACATCTTTTTTATCAAGTGAGCAAAGCTCATTAATTAAACATACTGGATTTCAAAGCTCTCAGTGTTTAATTATTTGTTTAACAAGCAGTACATCTAATCCACCATTCAGTCACACAAACAACTAAAACAACAGGAAGAATCTTCAAAGCAGGACAATCAACATCTGGAAAAAGTCAACAGACTGTGCCTGTATTGTCAGTAACACATAAAGCAAATGTTCCACTGGCAGAACAAATACACAGAGGAAGCACCTCAGAGATCATCCTGCTGATTCCTGCTCAACAAAGCATCTTTCTTGCCCTCAGAACAGACTTATCACAGTAAGGGAGCTTGTTCCTGTTTGATATCCCCAATTTCTTTCCATTCTTCAACAAAATCAAGTCTGATGCACAGAGGGCACTATGAAATTTCTGCCCTGCATCTGTACCTACTCTTCCTTTTGCTGCATGTGGAGAGCATTGGCACAGAGACAGAGACACATGAGCCAGGAGAGAGCAGGGTAAGCTGTCCTAGGATTTAGGACATAGGTCATGCTGCCTTGACTCTGATCAAGTTGCCATTTAGGTCAGCTGCTGTGCTTATTTTGTAGCTAAACCTTGGAGCTGAGTGTCTCAGTGTCCACCTGACTGAGCCTCAGCTGTGCACTCTCCTCCTCTCCCACAGCTCTGGTTTCCACTGGAACAAACACCAGTTTGACACAAGCCTGTGGTCTTTCCCAGGCAGATTACTTTCACATCAGATGGGAACTGCTAGGAACTAAAAGGAGAAGATCCTCTCTCACCACTGCTTCCACTTTTATGTTCTTTGAGAACCTGAAACACAGCTCAACATATGCTTATCCTTACCAACATCTGGGTGGTCCTGGGCATCCCTTCTTTAGCACCTCCAGTAGAGATACAGTGAACACACTGGGTTTATTGTAGTGTTTGCTTCACTCCTTGCACATTATACAACCACTAGATATGGTACCCAACAGAATTACCCTTCCCCTGAGTGTTTTATGTACGAAGCATGTAACTAGGAACTACAGGTGGATTCTGCCTCACTCTGACCAAAAGAGAGCCTTGTCCTGAAGGCACAAGTCCATCAGCTTCCCTCTTCCTCTCCAAGGTTAGCAAAATAATTTTTCTTTCAGCATTTTCTGGGTAGTTTTTATTCACTTGCCTCACACAAAGAGTGCAGCAAGCTGAAAGCATTTTCCTCCCACAGAGGGAGAGACACATTTGCAGAGATGAGATATTTTTAGAATAGTGCACACAGAGATATATTGTTTGTTGTCTTGGTTAGGAAAAAAAAGCAACAGTCAATTTTCTATACTAAAATTATTTGTGCCTTATTGCTAGGGAGCAGAAAACCAGTCATCTTGCTAAAGGCATTTGAAATTTTTCTGTACTCCAGAGATGACAAACAAAATGACCTGGTATGTATCAGAGCAGTCGTTAATTCTGGCTAACAAGGCAAACTGTTTCTGTCAATGTTAAGAGCCAATTCTTCTCTAATGGATACAAACATGGTTCTTTTGGCTTTAGAAGACTTGCCCATTTCTAATGTAGTTGCTGAATTTGGCTCTGAACTGCAGTTCCTTAAAAGTCTTCCTGGAACATTATGTTGCTCATGCAAACATGCTGAAAAAACCCATCTGAGTGTTTGTGTTGCAAAATAAGGAGCTGCATTTACAAACAGCAGCCACTGTGGCCAGGCTAGAAAACCAAGTGTCTCCTGGGATGCCATGAGATGAAGGGGCCAAGGCAGTATGAAAACCTGCACATGCCATGGTCACTTCCCACACTGCCTGGAGTGGGGCAGCTTTGTCATCCCAGTCACAAAATCAGGAAGCTGCTGTGGTGTGGCTGGTGAAGCTAAGGTCCATGAAAGAGGAATATGGAAACCTCTTCTTCTTCCACAAAGCACACTCACAACAGTATTCCACTTTCTTCCTCAGGCCCTTCTGCAGTGCCACCTCCTGAGCCAGCCCTTAAGGACATAAAAGCAGAAGACAGCTGGCAGAGAAATCCTTTTTTACCAGGCTGCTGGGATCAATGGTTTGAAAACATTGCACAAAGCCAGTGTAGATGGCTGAGTAGCTCTTGAGTCCCTCTGCAAAAGAGTTTCTTTTGCTGATGAATTAAATGATTCCTGTCTAATCTCTTCTCCTATGGGATGAAGATCACAACACAAGATAAGATATATAATCAGCAAAGCACAATTTACAGTGTCTCTAAGGAGTCAGAGATATGAAATAATCAAGCACTAAGGGATTTTATTTAGGGCCTATAATAATTTTTATAAGGGACTATAATTTTTATCAGTTATTCTTGTAGTTTTGCACTGAGATTTTGCTCTCTTTCATGAGAAGCACATAATTTCCTGAAGAACTGATGAGGTGACTTTATTTAGTATTGGAATTGGTCTTCAAAGACTTATTCTGGCATGACATAGAACCAGTATCAATGCCCAGATACTGCAGAAAAACGCATGGACTTTGCTGGAGTTAATCCAGGGTCTCACAAGTTCATTTGATCTATATGCTGCAGAGAAGAGCTTTTTTTCTGCTCCTCACGTGTGACTTGAGATATCACTTCAGTGGAAGAGGCAATCAGCCAAAGGATATCTCCCTTGGTATTTTATTTTAGCTTTAAAAACATACATAATTTTCTTCTCTTGTTTTAATCCCATAAATTTAAAAAAAAAAGGGTGCAAATTGTACCTTTTCCTAGCTGTAAACAAGGATGAAAATCCAGTTGCATTAACTTTCTGATCCAAGTTCCAGTTGTAAAACAGCTGGGGCACCAATTCAAAATGTCAGGATTTTCAATGAAAAAGCCAGTGCTGGAGTGGAACTGCACTGTCCCCTTGCCCTTCCCTGCCCATTTATCCCAAAGCATGGCTGGCACCTGGGCTGCCTCTCCAACACGCACACGCTATTAACTCCTAAATGACAGCTTGTTCAACTAGAAAACATTTCCATTTCTTTCCTTAACAAAGGCCATTCATTTCTTGCTCTTCTGTTTGCTTAAAGATGGTTCCCTTTGGCCTGCTGGGGGTGTGCAGAGCCCTCCTGACTGCTCCCCTCTAAGAGTGCTCCCAGTGAAGGGAGGTGGCTGAGCAGGGAGCCTTGCACCGCACGCTGCTGCAGCATCAGCCCAGCTTCTCACACTGCACAATCCAGATGTGAGCCTTGGGTAGCTCTGTGATTGAGAAAACAATCAAATCAATTAATTTGGGGAAAGACAGACCTAATTCTTCCCTGCCTACAGTAGTTTAGGCATCACAAAGAAAAGAAGATGAAAGCTGGATCATGTAAGGACTGCCTTCGTGCTGCTGAGGAATGTCTTGGGAGATGGACACAGCTTCCTTTCAAGCTCTCTTCAAAAGGTTCCTCTCCATGCAGACCACCCATTGGGGACCCACATCAATAACAATAACAAAAAAAAAGAATTTAAAAGACCCATTTTTCATCCAATTTATTTACATGTTAAAATAAACACGAGTTCCCATCTAGAGCAAGGGCTCCCAGTGGGTTCTGTTTAGTCTGTGAGATTTTTGGCACCAGAATACAGCATTTCTCTATTCCAAAGCAATCTTGGCACAGAATTGTTGGTTATATAATTTTTTAAGCAACTGGCAAATGAATAATAATGTTTCTAAAAAGAGTGACTCGTGTTCTAGGATACCAGTAAGGTGTTTTACCAATTAATCTGCCAAAAGGTCATTAACAAACCTGAGATCTCAAGAGCCTTCATTCAGGGTCAGCTCTCTCCATGGGTTGCACTTCCAGCTCTCAATCACCCTGTCCAAAGGGAGCTTTCTCACAGAATTAAAAAGATTTTCACTTTTTGCTTCACTCCTTCTTATTGCCACATGGCAGTGCCACCCTCATTAGATGGGATTTGTCCCTGTTCCTGACAAGGCACGCAGGAAATACCACTTTCCCAGAGCCAATAGCTTTTTATACACACTTTGCACCAGCTCAATGGGTGAGCAGCAGGTGGATTATTCGAAATAAGGGCAGGCTTTTCAATTTTTTTTTGAATTTTTTTAGCAGGGTACATCCACACAGAGCTGTAGCTCACTCAAACCCTAACAGATCTGGGAGCAGCACAATTAAGGAAAAAACCTCCTGATGAAGCAGGTCTGGCAGGGAGCATGCCTGGGTGGGTCAATCCTGCCCAGTGTGCCAGAGCATAAATGCTGCCAGTTGGCTCATGGCTGAGTGGCATTTAGATGGTGCACGGGGAAAGTCACGGGGAAGTGGCAGGGCAGAAAATAGCTCCCCTAAATCTGTCTTGCAGCAAAGCTGTTGTCCTTTCCTGGTAGAGGTTGATTTCAGAGTTAGTGTTTCAGCTGCTTTTTACCACTTCATACCCTTTTCTCTGTAACTTTCCCCACTGCAACTCTGAAATTCTCCTCACTATATATATATTTACCAAAAAAGCCAGGATCAAACAGGCAGGTTATTGCTTTCTGTGCTCTATCACTCATTTCAAGCCATGGCTGGGTGACAGTAGGCAATGAATCCTGGCTGGCAGGTCTACAGTTCAGTAAACAATGCACAGATACAAGTGTTGGGCTATTGAAGGTTACAAACCCAAATGCTGGTTTTGGGCTGTGAGAGCTACTTCACCATCAGCCAGCAAGGGTGTATTTGCAGCTCAGGGAGAGCTCTCTACAAAATCTGGGCAGGACAGGTGCAAGGTTCATGGAAAGGCACAGGGCTGTAGCCAAAAGTACAGGTGGGATCAGGCAGGGTCAGTTCACAAGTGTCCTCTGCCTCCTCTCCCTTCCCCCAGCCCTCTGCTGAGAGCTGAGCATGAACTTGGCACCACCATGGGTCAGGCTGCCCACTCTGTAGAATTAGAAAAACTGCCAGGATCTGTCAGCAGGCTTTGTCTTGGATAAATTCAGAACCAGAAAATAAATGTAGCATGGAGAATGTCAATTTTAAGAGATCTGGGTTGGAAGCATTAGTCTTTGTACCATCTACAATTCAGCACTTTTTTTTTAAACTTTATTTTTGTAGCTAAGCAAGAATTCTCAGATTAGAGAGTACTGCCAAGCCCTGAATAAATCCCAGCATTAGAGATGCTGTGGGTATAACAGCTCTCCCCATGAACTGAATCTGCAGACAGTATCTTCAGAGAAATTAACCCTTGAGTGCCACAGGACAGGCTCTGTAGCATCAGTTTCAATGCTCTGGGAAATTTCACCTTGTGGTTAGAATGGGTTTCTCCTATTCATGGAGCAATACTGATGAAGGGTGGAATAAAGCACAGGCTTAGAATAACTTGGAATGGCTGACACAGTAACTGTCCTGCATTGTTGGTGAAGTGGTCGAGTTTCCAGGTAGAATCCTGAACACAAATTCTACCAAAGGACATGTAACTACCAAATTGGTCAAGCAGCTTGTAATTACCTGACATCTGATTGTTTATTTTCCATCCACAGCCCATTCCTTAGAAGTTCTGAAAGCACCTGCTTAGAATTTGGATATAAGGAAAAGCTATACAGGTGCAATTTAATCTTTCTTATTTTTTGTGCCTCATCCCTTTCAATATTGGTGAGATGTTTTATTATAAACTGCTCTATTCACTGGCTGAATCTTCCTCTCAGCCTGTGAAGAACCATTCACAGTAATGGTTTTGCATTCTTGGAGCTCAGGGCTTCTCAGCTGCAAGCTCTCTGGAAGTGGGTCAACATCACATTCAGATATTTTCATTAATAACCTGAGATATACTGAGGTGAAGTGTTATTCCTGAGAGCCAAGACAAACCTGTGGCAGAGCCAAGTGGCAGTTTTCAAAGACCTTTTTGCATAGTCTACCACTGTGATACAGAATGAGCCACATCCTGATGTGAATCACACAGGATTGATCATAGGACTGCAGGAAGGACAACCTGCATGAGATACCCACAGCTAAAACTGCAGCACTGCTGGAACGTAACAGAACACAGGCCAGATTAAAGTGATGTGAAATCCAGGAAAGTCTTCAGAAATATAAGAAAAAGAGCTTTTCTAGTGTAGGTCACTAAAATTTGGCCACAGCTGGCACAGACAGGACATGCTTCCATCTGAGGGCTGGCTGCTACTTACAGAAATGGGCTAATGAGTCCTTATTTGATGTCTTAGTACAGTATGGAACAAAAATCCCCCCATGGCTGTTGGCTCCCTCACTGCCAGAATGTACAGAAGACTTCAAAGTGACCTCCACACACATCTTCAGGTAAGACTTCTTCCAGATGGCCTTAGGTTTTGTAAGACCTTTTGCAATCCTCATTTTGTTATCCTGAAGAAGGCTCAAGGCCAAAAGGAGTGTTACTGGGATGCTGGAGAATCTCATCTGGGTTGGAGAATGAACCAGAGGTTAACCAGATGTTTTGCTTTACCAATGGCCTCAGAAGTGAAGAAGATCACACTGCCAGAGGCTTTCAATTATCAAGGTTAATTTCCTAAAATTCTGAAATAATTTTCCTAAAGCACCAACTATGATCGTACAGCTCCCTGTACACTTTAAATGCTAAAATGATATTTTATTCTCTAAAATAATAGTTCAAAATATTCAAGTTTTTTACTAGAATAGGAAAAAAAGAGCCTTAAAACCTATGAGTCAAATCCTAGTCCTACTGAAGTTAGTGGCATTTAGCTACTGCCTTCAGAGGATGCAAGCATGTACTCAGTGTGTAGCACCACAGAAGCAATTAAGGCTCAAGCTACTAAGAAATAAATCCCTAAACTACACGAGAATCACATTATAAACTTGGCTTTAAGTTAGAGGCATTCTGAAAGAAATGAGAGGCTGTAGGGCTGAGCTGGGCACACAGGGACTGGCACCACACCCTGAAGGAGAGAGGGGCAAAGCTGATGGCATCTGATCCCTCAGCAGGGATCAGCTGATGCCTCAAAGAGGAAAGAAGAGGCAGAACCAGGAAAGGGCCATGGGATGTGTGGCACAGAAGTGAAAGACATCAGTTAAAATGACAGCAGTTTATGTTAATGCTCTGCCAAGCTCCACAGACAACCAAAACAGAAATGCTCTGAGCTAACATGTTGTGGGTAACTAATAGATGGAGAAGAGAAACACATCGGCATCCAGCCCTAATGTGGGCAGGAATACACTGGGACACAAAGTGAGGACCTTCAAAGAGTCAGAGGGGCAAGAGCCTGGAACAGCCTGCTCAGCAGCAACAGTGTTTGCTGGCAACAAAATTGGTTAAAAACTGATCTTTGACCACTTGTGAAGAAGATAGAGGATGCTGTTTGCAGGAACAAATGCTTAGATAATGCAGGGAGTGTCTTCCTGCCCCTGCTGATAACAGGAATATGTCTTAATAATAAGATAAATGCCCTCTTTTAACATTCAAAATGAAAGTGCAATGGGAGAAGCACTATTAAATTAAACCCAATCCACCAGACACTGCATAACCAAACCTGTTTCTCTGTAACACTTGGACTTATTGAAGAGGGAAGAACCTGAATATGTGAATCAACAAAGGATTAATTTTCCTGTTGTTCACTGATTATTTTCCTTCTGGGGCTTGTTGCTGCAATAAGCACTTGTTTGGAGGCACTGATAGAGAACATTCTGTTTTTTTTAAAAAAACTCTACATCTTTTGTTATTAAAAAAATATCTATTCGTTTTAGGACCTCTGAGAGTCCCTTAAAAGGTCTGCTCATGGTCTGTAACAAATAGAGCTTCTCCCAGGAAAATCAGCAGGGAGAAAAGCCACCAGCAGGAAACAGAAATTCCAGCTCTGGAACAACATGCCACACTTTATGAATGAACAAATAAACAAACAATGAACACTAGAACTACAAATTATGAAAAGCAGTATATGGGCTGCTTCTGCATCTTTATTTTGTCAAGTGGAGCTCTGGAACTCAAGAGCTTGGGCCATGAAGGAACAGGAAGCTCTAGGAGGTTGATGCCTAGAACAAGCCTGGAGCAGGTGTAGACCTACACCAGGTCCTGGCATTTCACACTGTGCCAACACATACAGTGTGGCAGGTTTGCCTGGAGTAGGCCAAAGGAGTCTGTTAATAGCAAGTTTTGGTGAAAAATAGGCTGAGTGCCACAGTTTTGATCAAAACACACAAATGTATGCAACTTAAGTGAGCCTTTCCATGACTTCAGAAGGAGGTTATAACAAAAAAACATTTTCTTATTGCAAGTTTTGGAAAGATTTTTGCTGCTTTAGTGAATCCTTTCCCCTGATACTATGACTTTTCAGTTCAGCAAAAAGGATTTTGTTCTCAGTTTTCAATGTAGGCAGGGCACAAAGAGCATTAAAAATGAAGATGAAATTGCAGGTTCAGGCCGTTTATTAACTGGTTACATGTTTTACTTCTCTTTGTAAATCTGCCTGTCCTTTGCCTTTGCTCATGCAAATAAGAGCTCTCTTTACACACTCCACTCCTTAATAAGGCTCTTCTCCAGCTTAGTGCTGAAACAGGCACTAATCTGAGCTGGACTAATCTAAGCTGGACTGTGCTCCTTTGACTCCTGTTATCTATCTAAAAAGGTACTGAAGGAATCCAAATAATGTTTTAATCCAACTGGAGCTATATAAACAAAGTGTGTTTTTTCCCTTTAATTTTCAAAGAGTGTTCAGTAACTTGGAACAGTCATTTGTAACTCAATAGGATGACAAAGTCCACACCTGTATGAAGATACATTTGTAGGTGAGGAATTATCATTAATTAGCTTCTGAAACAACTTCATCCAAATAAAACAACTGAAAAACAATAGGAAAGCTAGGCACATTAATGAAATGCTGTTGCTATGGAAAATTGTTCCTGTAAAGGTGGAAATAAACATGATTTCTTTTTCTCATAGTGCAAAAATGTCAAAAAGCCTCTCTTTCAAGATGAAGCCCTTTTTAACCATAGGTACAATTAAAGTCTGCTTTTAAGAAGGTTGTTTTTTTCCACCCATTTCAAAACCCTCCATGTTTTATTTTTAGAATCAACATCCCAAATACTAGCAGCTAGGATGCTCTTTAGTTCATAAAAAATAATTGGTGCTGGGACGTATGGTGATGATCTAGTTCAAGCCCCTACTCAAAGTGTTTCCCATTCAAGCAGGTTTTTCAGGGCCTTATTGAGCTGGGTTTTAAATATCTCCAAGGCTAGAGATGTCCCCACCTCCCTGGGTCCTGCTCCAACATTTGGCTGCCCTCGTGGTGAAGACATTTTTCCTTGTACATAATTGGGATTTCTTGAGCTGTAACTTGTGTCACTTCCTCTCATTCCATCACTGGGCACCTCCAAGAATCTGGCTCTGCTGTCACCACATGCTTCCACTGGAGACCTGTAGACAGCAACAAGATCCCCTCTTCTAAGCCTAAATAAGGCTTCTTAAAGCTTCCTTCTCTTCTAAGGCTAAACAAGCCCAGTTTTATCAGCCTCTCCTCGTACATCTTGTCCTCCAGTACCCTAATTGTTTTGACAGCCCTCCTCTGGCCTTGGTCCAGTATGTCAATGTTTTCATTTTACTGGGGAGCAAATTGGACCCAGTGTTTCTGATGTAGTCCCAAAAAACACTGAATGGAAGAGAATAATCACTTCTCTTTGGTTGCTGGCTATAATCTTTCAACACAGCTCAGTATGGGGTGGCCTTCTCCACCACAAGGTCACACTGCTGACCTATGTTCAGCTCGTCTGTGAGGATCCCCAGGTCCTTTTCTGCAAAGCTGCTTTCCATTCATTCAGTGCCCAGCCTTTAATGCTGAATGGGGTTACTCCACCACAGATGCAGAACTCCCCAAGCGCCTTTGTTGGAACTTCACAAGGTCCCTGCCAGTCCCTTTCTTCTGCATGTCAAGGTCCCTATGAATAGCAGCCTCCCAGCATATGCTCAATTTCCACCCTGAAAACTGGCTGAAAGTGCTCTCCATCCCATCATCGACACCATTAACGAAAAAGGTCCACTGATATTATATACGACACTTGTTTGTTATTCTTTCCCTTAAAGAATACACATTCCTCTGGTGCTTCTTGAAGTCAAAGTCCCTGGAGATATGAACTAATGTCCTGCCACAGAAGTCAGTCAGGGAACAAAGTTTGAAGCAAGTTTGACATCTGTCCAATAGCCCCAGATAACAGACATAGCTGGAAACATAAAGGGATCTGTTCTCTCAGCCTTAGCTCTAATAACCATCTGGTCCTTGTCCTTCCACCCTCAAGCATCTTGCATGCAGATGCACACCCACAGCCTGCAGAGCTGGTTATGGAAGAGCAAGTAAGCTGTTGAAAACATACCATGAGGTTCCCAGCCCTTCTGCACTAATATGAAATGCAATTACAAGTTGCAGCTTGAACCTGCTTTCTGACATACTGGCAGGGTTATCCTGGATTTATATGAGCTGCTGTGAAAGCAGAATTTGACCCTTGATTTGGGGATTAATTTATACAGGTAAAGACTGAGTACAGATGAGAACTGCACAGAATCTTGGAATAACAGGAGTGAAACAACAGATTATAAGATGAAATCAGCTGAGTTCAGTCAGGGCTATTTCCTCTTTAGTTTCTCAAATTCACCAAAGTGAAACCTTTGTCCAAAAGGAGGATGTTTTATTCCTGATTATTGGGACCACTCATTCAAAATGCCTATCACTTAGGCCCAACATTTCAGCACCACATGAAAAGCAAGTTGAATGTTCCACTCCTCTCACGCAGTGTATCTCTCATTTGAGAGGCAGAACTGTGGAAGGGAAGCCGGAAGGACTCAGCCCTCATGGGAAGGAAAAGCCTTTTAAGTTTCTCGAATGGAAGACCCATCTTTCTTCTGTGATTCTGTCTGTCTGTCAACAGTTAACAGCAGTGACAGGCTGAGGAGCACGGTCTGGGCAGTGGGCAGAGCTGACAGTCCCAGCTCAGCCATTGTGCTCAAAGGGAGCACTCTGTTCCTTCTGCTGCCGTGTCCGCACTCACTGCGACTGTTGTTCCAGCCTCACGCCTCCTTGTGTGAAGGCCAACAGCGAGGCTTTGTTCAAGAAGCAGCTGCTGAGAAGGTGTCCAGTCTCATGGAATGACCAACTGACATTTCTCCCCCTGCTCATTAATAAGCAGTGAATTATTGGGAGAACTGGGGTGGGTTGCCTGGCCCATTTTGTTTGGAGTAAAAAGCCAGTGTGCCCCAAAAGGGATTCCCTCATAAAGTGGGCTTAAAAAAAAGCCGGGGGAGCTGGCTCTCCAGCACTTCTTCTCATCACCTGATGGAGTGAGGAAAGAGATTGGCTGATGCCAGAAGGTGAATGTGGCGTGACTGGATTAAGATGTGTCCCAGCTGTGCTTCCCTCAGAGCTCACACCCCATCTCTGCTGGATGACAAGTGAGCTCAGTCCTGCCAGGGCCTGAGCCAAAGATCCTGTTCAGCTGGATGACATGTTGTTTATTCAATAACCTTTTGTTACAGGGTGGATACAAAGCAGTGAGGAAATGGTTGAGCAGTTGGGAGGAGCAGAGTAACTGAGGAAACCACAACCAATCTTTTGCAATCTTTGCTGCAGCCCAACACGATCATCTAGTGATGTCCACATATAGGGGCTGGGTTATAGCATGGAGCTAACCTGTCTTACCTCACTGACTGTACCACAATTAAATCTGACTTAAAAAAATAATAATTGGTCAGGGTCAGATAAACAAATAGATTGCTTTCAGCAGCCTGGGTGTGGTTGGCAAGTTTTCATAGCTCAGAGTAGATGACACTATGTGTCTGATTTCAGGCACTCTTTTTCTATGCATCTGTGCTAAAGGTGTATCCAGTTCTCAGAATTTCCAAACTCCCTTGCCTAAAAGACTGGTGCAAGACTATGTTTTCCCCACTTTTACTTCAGCAGAGAAGTCCATGAAACAAATAAAATCTCATCCCCCCGAGTGAAGTAGAGAGGAAACGCCTCTGAGTATCCCCTGCACCTTTCCTAACCCAAACATTTAAAGCAAAATACTGCACTGCTGCATATGCGTGCTCCATCAGACACATCAGCTGTGTGGAGCCTTACTGCTTATTTATTTTTAGTTTTCTGTGGTCTAGCTGCTTCCTGGCCCCACAGTGTTGTTTCATCTGCCTTCACACGACAGAAAAAAAAACAAAGGCTGCATTTGTCTTTCCAAGTCCTGGCTTGAGGCCTCCTCTAGAGCAAGAGACACTCAGGTATGTGCTTTCATGACTCACCCAGAGTTTTCTTTCTGTTGTGTAATTGCTCCTCTCAATGGAAACAACTCTGACTGCCCTGAAAAATGCCATGTGGTGCATTCAGAGATTTGGGACTGTGTGATCCCAGTGTGAATGAAGCGTGAGGGCTAAAGCAGCAGAGGTCACTTCACCAGGGCAAGACTGGGCTGCAGAAGTCTGTAAGGATCTCCTCAAAAATAACAAGAATAATGTGGAAACCTCCATTTAATAAAGCCCATCTCAAAGTGCTTACAACTGCCTGTTGTGCCACAGGATACTCCCCTAGGGCTACACTGTGTTATGATACAATTATGGGCACATTTCAGCATCATTATGTTATAGGAGGTGTATCCAGAGGACTTTTTTCCTGCATGAGCTGTGGTCCCTCTGGGAGGTACCATCTCACAAACACTAAAAGAACCCTGGCTCACGCAGCAAGGGGAAATAGACTGGTCAGTTGAAAGATTGTGTTCAAGAGCTTGTTCAGTGCATGGGAAAAGTTGCATCTTAGCTGTAGCGATAATTTTATGATTTCTATAATTTCAAAGAGGCTAACACTGCATGACCTAGTTTCCTCAGCAAGCTGTGACTGCTGCTCTGAGATCCAGAGTTACAAGATCAGTGATTCCAGAAGAGCTGAAGGTCAGAAACAACCAGTTTCACTTTGCCTCAAGCTCTTTGGTGGCTACAGGGTGGTATCCCAGCTCATCTCTTTCCATGAGAATCCCCACAGCCAAAACAGACTTAGAGCAGGAAGGCAGAACTAAGTTTACTCACTAGCTGTTTGTTTATAGGATGACTTTTCTCCAGGTTCTCAGAGTTGTCTCACTGCCTAAGGAATTCCATGGTGCACTCCAGTATCTGAACTCTCACCCTGCAATTGCATGCTGTGGTTTCAGCTCCTGTGTGCCCCACACAGGGGTAGCATTCCTCACCACTGCCTGGAAGGCAGATAAGCCTGTCTGCTACCTTCATTCAACATCTGGAGAAGGAAAGGCAGGGAAAGGTTTGGGATAGTACCGAGCAGGGAGTCAAAACAGGGATAAAACAGCACTGGCAGTGCTCTGCCAGCCAGGGCAAAGAGCCATCTCCTCTGGGGCCCCCTGCTAAGAGGAACCTATAGCTCTCAGCTGGAAAAAAGTGAAAATACCCACAACCCATTGTAAGCCTTCTGTCAAAGGAAAGGAAACAGTGAGTGCCCTTCTTCCCCACAGCTCTGCAGAAAAGCACTTCAAACCTTCCCTGCTCCAGTGCCATGGGCTCATGCAGAGGAAGCAGAGAGCAGACTGCTGTGGGTCAATGGGCCCACACCCAGCACCAAGGAGCAGTGGTGCTGCTCCATGGGCAAACCAGCTCCAAATAACATTTGCCAAGGCTTTCCTGACTCCATCCCTGGAGACTGCCCTGAAGCCTGCCCAATCACAATGTCAGGGAATGCTGCTGTCCAGAACATTCCTGCATGCTTATGGACATAAGCTGTTACTTCACACTTGCAGTGCTACCCTAACTCTTGTTCTTATTAATTCTGACATCCTTCTTGGTCATTTCCCCCTCTCAGTTTGACCATGTTTAGTTCTTTTTAATCTTTCTGTATAGACCAATCCTTCCCAGTGCTATGAATAAATAAAAGCCTTCTGTTCTCATCAACAAAATGGTCTTTTAACAGTTGCAAGAACAACATAGCAATCACTTAGGAAAAAAACAAAACAAAAGCAGCTAATACTTGGTGCATTTAAAAATATCTGCTCCAGCTATTTTCTACATTTTAGAAATAAATCCTTCATTAAATAGAGAAAGCAGTGAAAAAATTAATGGGGAGAAGAAGCAGCAGTGGGTGTCTGAGAGGGACCTGCTAACCCATCAGAAATGCTCACCACACACAAAGCAGCAGCAGGGCTGCCAAAGCAAGCTGAACTTCAGTTAGAAACATCTAAAGAATGTGAATAAGCTGTTAGAGCTGCAACCTTCCCCTCTGCTTTGATCTGACATTAAACATAACTCGAGAGTGGGAAACTCAACAGCTTCAAAAAGGGTGAAAGGGTCACAGGTCTTCATGTACCAGGACAGGTAGAGGGTTCATTCCTCCTGGAGAAAGTAGGATGAAAGTGTTTCTGGTGGCTAGGAACTGCTACCAGGTTAGGGCTGAGTATTCTATCCTCCTCATCCTTACGTAAAACAGACACAATGTCTGTAAGTAGCATGAGCAAGTACAAGTGAAAAAGAGGGCTAATTTCAACTATGATTAAAAAGTGTAAGAAAAAAGTAAACAAATTTTTGTGGTCCCTGTTATCTTGCAAATGTGTTTCTGGCTGCTATTAGTTGACATGTACTTTTGAAGGTGAAATTGTGGTTTTTCTGAGCCCTGGCCATGTAATGCAACCATAGTGCATTAAATCTCAGCAAATGAGATGTTACAGGAAGAGAGACAAGGATGGCTGGAACATCATGTGCTTTACCAACTCAAAATGCTTGGTATGAGAAAACAAAGCCACATTCTCTAGCCTTTATTCTTGTTTTCCTTGGCTTTCAGCTTTACAGATCCCTAAAATTACTGTGTTAAAACTAAAGGAGCTGCAATCTGCAGCTGACTGAAGCACTGCAGTATCGCTCCACTTTGATGAATTCCCCCCAGTTATTCTTTCTGAGAGCTTTCCTAAATTGATCTTATTGGTCTAATAAACTGTTTGTCTCTTTCTTCTGTCATCAGAATCTTGCCATAATAAAATAATAGTAATACAGAAATAAAGTTGAAAAGGTGAGATGTTGTTTCAAAACACCTAAACTTGCAGAAATAGCAAGGTCATCCCAGCAGCCTTAATTCTGCCCTCATGAAGCTGCATGCCAAGCAAACCCAGAAATCATGGAAAACAGTTACCTGCCTGTTAAAAACACCTTATAAGAGACCACAGGAAAAAAATGCTGTGTTACACAGAAATTCCATTTTCCTCTTCCACAGGGCTGATAGAAACCAAAGCCATTTAATAATATTAGATGTAAGGTAAGGTTAAGAGGTCTTCTGGAATTCAATTTCCACTGTCACCATGGAAAATTTCTAATACATATCTATGAGGTCCAGCAGTCTTGTGATTACAATGAAATATCCCAAAGAGAAAATGTTCAAATATGCACATACTGAGAAAAGTGAGCCAGAGGTACCTTACACTAAGGGGCAATACTAAGACACAAATTGGAGTGCATAGTGTTTGTTACTCTGTGACTCTTTTTGCCTAAGAGGAAACACAGATGCAGAGCAGCCTTTGGCAAGATTTAGAGCCCATGTATGAGCTCCTACAGAGCAATAAAAATGGAAATTATTTTTCCTTCCTTTGACTGAAGGATAGACACAACATAAATCAGTCAAGTCACACATAGTCCAACCCTGGTAACTTCCCAAGTCATTTGGGAAATCTTGCTTGCCACATTGTGGAACTGCATTAATGATCTCATGGATAATGCACCTGTTTTGGGAATTTTATCCATGAGAATACCAGAACCTGAACAAATATCCAGGTCAGTAAGTCTACATTAAGCTCACACAACTGAGCCATGGTATGAGGTAGGGAACAGACAGCTATTATAGTGCTAACCCAACTGAATAATTGATATTACCCAAAGATGTCCAAAGGAAAGGACACAAAAGGGAACACACTGCTGACGTGATTTGGAATAGATAAAATATTGGAGGAAAACTTTAAACTTCCCAGTCTGACCAGAGCAGTTTTAGCAATGGAGGCATTTATGTCCTTCAGCTCTCAGTGGCATTTAGCTCAGGCTATAATTTGTATTTCATCAAAGTTTATCCTTGGTGGTTACCTCTTTAAGCGCAAACATTATTATACAGAACCTAAAAGATGTTAATTGTCTTTCTAACTTATAGTGAATCAAGGCTCAGTTACATCACCTCTTTGTTGAACACAACTGTGTTTCCATTGTTCTGCTTTCAGGTTCCTTTTCACCCTCTCCTCTTTACTGATCAGGAAAATGGAATTTACAAACAAAACTGTAGGTCTGACAGGGAAAACAAAGTTGTTAACTGACCTGAGGAACCAGATTTGTACTAATTGCAATGATTAAACCCCGAAAACTAATGTATTCTAAAAAAAAAAAAAAAGCCTGAAACACCAAGAAATATTTATGTTTCTCTAGTGAAAAAGATATTCAAGGAAAAAGAGAGCAAATAGTCACACAGCACAAAACATGCCTGACAGGAACATACACCTCTCTCCATCAACAGAGGAAGCATTTTCTGTATCAAATCCATGTGATAAATAAATGTTTTATCATTTCTTCTCGATTTGTTGCTTCAATCAATGCTATTTTAACTCTACTTCTTAGAACCTTTATAAAGTTTTATGGGAATGAGGAGCTAAGGCATGGTGTTAAGCAAGCACAGAGAGCAACTTCCATCCCTCACAGGCTCATGGAGACTGAACAAGTTGCTTGTGTGTCCTGGAGTTCAGTCACTTTTTGTATGGACTGGCTGTGGTCTGCTAACAGCAGCATTGGCCTGTTCCATCCCCCTTCCCATGAACTTTAAGCCATACAGACAAACAGAGGGGGATGGAGACACTTCCTACTGGGATTACTGCAGGCTCCTGCTAGCCTACCTCCAGCTCGGAAGGAAGTGCATCAAAATGAATGAATCAACACTCAGAAACACTCTGCCTGCACAGGGAGAAAGAGACTGAGGTGCTGAGTTAGGACACTTCTGCACAGGTCAACTATCTTTGCAAAGCCAGCCTCAAAAATGGCATGTGATCAATTGTTCCAAAAGAAATGTCACATGGGTTTTATTTATTTTCCATGCAAACTGTCTTGAGGACTAGATATTCTCTTTTTCAGAGAAAATATAGGGGTCATTTCTGCATATCAAGTGCAGAGCTGTGATCAAAAGTGAGTCACAAGAGCAAGGGACAGCCTTGGTACCAAGATTAAGTAAGGTTTTGCCTTTCCTCTCACAGATAAATGGTGCAATGACTCATGTACATTCAGGGTCTTCAAACTCAAGTTAAACAGTCCTGTCTTTGAGGAGACCTAGGGGCAGGTTTGAGTCTTGGCTTCAGCCAAGTAAATTGCTGAATTTTACTTCCCAATGTCAGTGGCTAATCTGCCCAAAGGCCATCAGATTTACACCAAGATTCATCCCATTTCAACCTGTCAGCTCAGAATCTGGCCTTGCATTTTGTCTGCTGCCATCATCAATCCCACTGATTCATTTTGCTGATACTGATACTGATGGAGTGGCTGTCACAGGGAGCAGTAGTCTGCAAAGATCTCCAAGCACAAGGAAGTTATGAAGTTGCAAGGGCGATGTGTGACAGGAGGCTACCAGAGAACCAGGATGGGTGGTTCAAATATGTTGCTGGATGTCCAGATCCATGCACTGCAGGAGACCTGGTGACACCCAGCCCATCTCCATCACAGCATGGGGCACAGAGCAGAGACCTTCAAGCAAGAAGAGGCAGGGACAGTTAAATGTACCTGGCTCAGCACTGCCCCACCCTGCTGGCTGAGGGCCAAAGGGGTGCTGCTGTATTGTCACAGTCTGGCACCCTCCTCAGAGGGTTTCTCTCAGAGCTGAGGCATGCACAGCCAGCTCCAGTCTCTCTGCTGGAGTTTGGAGATGTGCTCAAAGGTGTCTGTGATGCCTTCTTGCCTCTCCATGTCTCAAGGGTGCAGCTGTCTCATTGTATCAGTATATGAAAGCTATGCTGACATTTCAGCCTCTCGTCTGGGATCACTTAGGACATCGACCGTGAATTGAGCAGAAATGGCTCCTAGTCCCACTTCCACTGTGGGCAATACCACTTCATCCCCAAGAGACAGGTGAAGAAGAAATAATCCCTCAGAGTGAGGTCAAAAGGCTAAGGAAAACTCAAAGAAAACAGGGATAGCTTTTACAGATTCAATATGCAGATCTCAACAAAGCAACAGATAACCCTTTTTTCATTTATGTTTGGTTATAAATATTTTATTGGCTCTTCTCTCACTGCTGAGTAGCTGTAATGGCATTTACTTCAGCAAAGGCCTGAGCTGCTGTAAATCAAGTAGAATTTTAGGCTACTCACCATGGTCATGGGCAAACACAAACAAGTTGAGTCCTGTCAGCTTCTGGGCCAAGTCATCGTAGCGGCCGCAGTGCTCCCCAGCGCCATGGGCAATGAACACCAGGGCCCTAAATGGAGCATCAATGTACAAATCATTAATGTGGCAATCCCCCTGCAAACGCTGCAGAGCTGAAAGGGAAACCATTCAATTCAGCAACAGCACTTCAGACATCAGCAAACACCAGGCAGGTAAAGAATTTGCAGGGCTTGAATACAGGGGTATTGTATTCCCTGGCC
>VYZP01072101.1:1556-12297 GCA_013400635.1 Hypocryptadius cinnamomeus | reverse complement strand
GTGCCATTCTCGGTCCTTGTCCCGTTCTCGGTCCTTGTCCCGTTCCCGGTCCTTGTCCCGCTCCCGTTCTCGGTCCTTGTCCCGGTGCCGGTCCCGGTCCCGGCGGGGATTCCCTCGGCAGGAGGGGCCGGGCCGCTCTCACATGACGGCGGGGGCGGTCCGGGCCCCGCCGCTCCCGGGGCTCTCCTGCGGCTGCTGCGCTGCCTCCCGGCCGGTGCCGGTGCCGGTGCCCGGTGTCGGTGCCGGTGCCCGGTGTCGGTGCCGGTTCCGGGGCCGGTGCCGGGCTCCGCTCACTGCGGACACCGCGGCCGGGGCGGGCCGGTCACTCCGGCAGAGCGCGCCCGTCCCGCACCGCGGGGCTGCATCGCGCTGTCCCCTCGCTGTCCCCTCGCTGTCCCCCCGCTCCTCTCTTCTGTCTCCGCGCTGTCCCCTCGCTCTATCCCGCTGTCCCCCGCTGTCCCCTCGCCGTCCCTCTCTATTCTCGCTGTCCCCGCTGTCCCCTCTCCTCTCCGCTGTCCCCGCTGTCCCCTCGCTCCATCCCGCTGTCCCCGCTATCCTCGCTGTCCCCTCTGTCCCTCACTGTCCCCGCTGTTCTTCCCTGTCCCTCCCTGTCCCTCATTGTCCCCTCTGTCCCCGCTGTCCCCTCTGTCCCCTCCGTCCCTCACCGTCCCCTCTGTCCCTCACTGTCCCCGCTGTTCTTCCCTGTCCCTCCCTGTCCCTCATTGTCCCCTCTGTCCCCGCTGTCCCCTCTGTCCCCTCCGTCCCTCACCGTCCCCTCTGTCCCTCACTGTCCCCGCTGTTCTTCCCTGTCCCTCCCTGTCCCTCATTGTCCCCTCTGTCCCCGCTGTCCCCTCTGTCCCCTCCGTCCCTCACCGTCCCCTCTGTCCCTCACTGTCCCCGCTGTTCTTCCCTGTCCCTCCCTGTCCCTCATTGTCCCCTCTGTCCCCGCTGTCCCCTCTGTCCCCTCCGTCCCTCACCGTCCCCTCTGTCCCTCACTGTCCCCGCTGTTCTTCCCTGTCCCTCCCTGTCCCTCATTGTCCCCTCTGTCCCCGCTGTCCCCTCTGTCCCCTCTGTCCCCACTGTCCCCGCTGTCCCCCCCGTGCCCTGTCCCGCCATGCCGTCCCCGCTGCCCCCCACGCCGCTGTTCTCGGCGGAGCGCGGGGCCGTGCTGCTGTCGTGCGCGCTGTCCTGCGCGGGTTCCGCGCTGCTGCTCTGCACCCACGCGCGGTGGCCGCAGCTGCGGACGCGGCCGCGGCAGCTGCTGCTGCACCTGTCCCTGGCCGACCTGCTCTCCGCCCTCTCCTACTTCTACGGGGTGCTGCGGGACTTCCAGCGCACATCCTGGGACTGCGTCCTGCAGGGCGCCCTGTCCACCTTCGCCAACACCAGCTCCTTCTTCTGGACCATGGCCATCGCCCTCTACCTGTACCTGACCATCGTCAGGGGCTCGCCCGCGGGCCCGGGCTTGCTCTGGGGCTTCCACGCCGTCAGGTGGGTGCTGTGTGCTGTGGTGGGACCCCCAGGCCGCCCACCCTGCGCTGGGATGGAGGCTCCGGTGTCCCTCGAGTCTCTGCACTTTCCTTCTCCCCCTCAGATCCCTTTTAAACAGGGATTTTGCTGCCTTTTTAACCAACCCTGCTCGTTCCCCCTTTCCCTTCCCAAGTGAACAGTTGGAGATGTGGAAAAGCTGAAGTTTTTTTGTTCAAGGTCACTTAGAAAAATCTCTGGCAAGTTCTAATCGCTGGAGATCCTGGCTTCTGCTTTCCCTGCAGTCTGCTCTGATGTTCTAAGAAATAATATAACAAAGCTCGTGTCTGTGATACCTGCCTGCTGCTGCCCAAGCTTCCGTGTTTGGGATCTGTTTCCACAGGTCCCCAACTTCCCCCTGTCAGCCTGGTCTGTGGATCCTTCCCCTCTGCCCAGGCAGGTTGCTGTAATTCCATACTCACGGGGAAATGTTGCCCACAAGTGATGAAACTGCTAGGGAAGCGCTCTGAGGGTTGTTTTGGCATGTTTGATTGAAAGCAAGACAAACCAGTCCACGGTGTAGCTTTATGTCTCAGTTTCTGCTATTTAGGGCACTGATTTTCCACATCATGTTTAGTAAAAGCTTTCATTATGCAATTGGAGCTTGTGGAATCATGTGCTACGTCCAGGCTGAGCAAAACAGTGATCCTTTAGTCCCCCGTGCTGCCAAGCTTCTGCAATAAATTATAACAGCAGCGATCTGCTTTAAAGGAGAAAAAAAAAAAAAAGCCCTCGGGACAAGCAGAGAATTTTCTTTGGTTTCTTAGTCAGATATTTGACACCTTTCAGTTTCCAACAGCATCGTTTGGCAGAGATGATTGCAGCAGAGCTGAGTCCAGGTGAGGATGGGCCAGAGAGCCTTTGAGGCTGAGTGTGAGCCGGGGAGGAACTTCAGTTCCTGCCCTGCTGGAGCTGCTGCTGGGCTGCAGGGGCTGGGTGAGGAGCTGGGGGGCTGCACGGGGCCCTGGGCACGCCAGGCTGGAGCTGGGGCTGGGGGAAGATGCACTGCAGGAGCATTTCTGTCATTCCATCTCCAGTAAATGGAGGGTGGCACTCAGAGCCGTGGTGAGGACAGGGGCTGGTAAAGAGCCACGTGTTGCTTAATGGATATAAAAGCCAAGTCTGACTCCTTCCTGGGCATTCTGGCTCCATCAGGCACATCAAAGAGCTCAGGCAAATCTGGCCTAGTTGTAATTTTCCTGTCTGCTAATTGCTTGTGTGGCTTTTGTCTGTGCTTCAGTTTCTCCATCTGGTTTAATGCTCCTCAGCCTCGTCAGCTACCAAGTGTGGAGAGAAACAGAGGCACTGAAACAGTGCTGGCTGCAATCTGGGCACTCCCTGAAAACTAAAAATCCTGGGAGAGAGATTGCTCTACCCCTGGCATGGAGGGAGAGATGCTCACACTGAGCTGCTTCTGGGTGAATTTGTTTGGTTTATTTTCCGTTCTTTACAATAAAAATGAAATGCCATCTTCAGTTGTTGCTGTTGATCAGCACCATCTGCTCTGTTTAAAGGCTTTTGAGCACCTGTGATCAGGTTCTGCTTTGTAAATGCCTCCTGTTCTGTGCAGAGCCAGTGTTCAAAGCTGTTTCTGATTTATGATGTGTCTGAAAAGCCAGAGACAACAAGTGAGGACGCGTTCCCTGCCCATCCCCTCGTGACACATCACCCTGCTTTCCTTCCCTGCACTTTTATAGTCACCTGAGAAATGAAGTTCTGGACATAATGCTGGAGATGGAGCTGGCTAAATATATGTTGGAAGTCAGAACCTGGAATTTTCCTGAGGGAAATCAGGATGTCACAGTGGCTCAAACCCGTCAGACAGGTCTGTGCCCCAGGGATTCCTGTGGTAACACATCCACCAACTCTAGGCTGGGGAGCTGCAGCCTCTGCTTTGGTTTTAAACCTGTTGAGCTCAGATGAGCTTTGAAAACAAGCCTAGAGCCAGCTTTGGAAACACTTACATAGCTGCACAATGTGAGTTCTGGCATGCAGCGTGCCAATGGCCAGTGCTGCTGAATTTCCAAGGGTCAGGTATCATCTGCTGGGAAACATCACCTTTGTTGTGAGAGAAGTTGATCCAAACTCGGGGTGAGGAATGGACAGACAGACAGAGCCCACCTTGGGGTTGTTTCCTGCTTGGCTTTTGATACCAATTGCTGACAACACTTTGAAGGGTTTTCATTTCATGGTCAGGCTGTGCAGGTCATTATAACCATAAATATACCCACTTTAAAAAAATCTATTACATATGTGTGCTTATATATTAAAATACTTTACATATATATATATATATATACACATTTATAACCATGCATATCTATTCATGTTATATATTAAAATATATATATTATATATATACACACATTTATAACTATGCATATCTATTAATGTTATATATTAAAATATATTTTATATATATATATACACATTTATAACCAGGCATATCTATTGATGTCCGTGGAGTGCCTGGGGTCCCCTCATGCACTACTGCACTGTTCATCTCACTCCTTCATGGGCTGCCTCCTGCAGCATTGGATTTGGGCAGATTTGGAGTTCTGGTTACAAAGTGTGCTCAGAGCTCCTTCCTGGGCTGCCTGGGATATCCAGGAGCCTGATTTTCCCCTCCTTACAGAGTACAAATTCCTGTCCCCAGAAGGAACTGCCTGCAGGCAGGATGGCTCCTTGGCTAACCTGTGCAGGCAGGTGACACAAATCACCTGCTTGTGGGAGCCTCCAGGGGGGAAAAAGCAGCTGTGCAGCATAAATCAAAATGTGGTTATTGGGCAATCTGACCCCAGAAAACCAGGGCAAGTCGAGCTGAACACTGCTGGAGCTGAAGGGTCCTCACCTTGCCTTGTTTTGGTGTGGCTGTGCAAAGATCTGCTGGGCTGGATGATTTTTTTTGTTCATAGATCACCAGGAGCTCTGTTGGAGGAATAAGTACTGCTGTGTCTGTCTTACAGGTTGGATTTCTGGCCTTTTTAAGGAGGGAGGAGTCCCCTTCTGTCCCACACTGCTGCATCCAGGTGTGCTGGAGGGGCCCAGCCTACATAATTGCTCTTTGGGGCTCAGAGGAATATTTCTGCTTCTCTGTTATCTTGAATCCTGTTTGTTCCAGTGCTCACACACCCCTTGGGTGATGATGTCTCCTGATTCTTCAGTTCCCCCACTCTCCTAGTTCAGTGAAAGCACTGACATTTGGCAGCCCTCCCGAATCTGTCACTTTGGAGCTCCTAAGAAAACTGAATCACCAGTCTCAGTTCTCCTTTCCAGCCTGCTGAAATGGAGTTAACTTCACAGAAATGTCTGATTCCTTCCTAGGTCCTCTCTGATTTCACTTTGTTGGTAATCCTTTTGCCTGGTGTTAGTGGTAAACATCCATCTGATCCCAGGCTGCTATTCCAGTGCAGATTGACTTCTGTTCATGCAGGAGTTTTATTCTTCCTTTCCCCAGTTACCACCTGAAGGTTTTTAAGTCCCTTTCTCAGTGGTGAGTTGTTTTCTCCTGTGGCCTCTCTGTGTCTGTACTTACACTGTCCTGTCTTACATCCACACACCATCATTTGACCTGGTTTTATTGTCCTTCTTTTGCAGTTTCAGCTCACTGATGAGATCATTATTTGTAAAATCGTGTAAAACTCATTTCTTAATTCACTTCCTTTTTCTTGCTGCCTCTGTGCCTTTCCATGGTTTCTTTTAGGAAGTGCCATTTCTCTTTAATTCTTTACCTTGGTGCTCAGTGCTTGCAGGAGTGCTGAGGATGGAATGTCTTTGCATTTGCAGTTGTTTTCTGAGAAATCACCAGTTTCACCAAAGGGGCTCCTGAATTGTGTGGAAACTTTCATGGTGGTGGTGACGTTTGGGATGTTTTTAGAAGTCTGCTCTGATAACAGAGTGGGGAGGGCTTCCTGCAGCACAACTGTCCTTAAATAACAGCCCTGGCTTGGAATAGCACTGCCTGTTCTGAGCTGAGCCCTGAGACAAAATGTTCCACTGGGCTGCAGAGTTGACTCTCAAGTTTTTTACAGCCTTATATTTATATTTGTTTATTTTGTGAGTAGGTAAATCCAGGCGTTATTTAAGAGTAGGAAATGGGGTATTTAAAAAATCTAATATCATGGTATTATCTCTGGTTCTACAGTTGGGTTGTGGAGTGTCAGATAATCTGCTCAAGGCAACTGCTGTTTGCCTACCTGGTCTGGAGTCTGATTTTTGGGGGCAAGATCCTTTCCATACTCCCTGCAGCTGCTCCAGGCTGTCAGTGGAAGACTGTACGAGAGCAGGACAGTCATGGATTTGTTTTCTGTGCACCTGGGGAGAGCAGGAGGGCTGTGCTGGAAGCCCAGCCTGAGCTGGGCTGGCCGTGGGGAGGGCAGGTGACACCCTCAGCTGGATGCAGGGCACTCCTGTGGTGGAATTTTTGTTTGGGCTGGTGGGATTCCTCTGTTCTTCCTCATGGTTTCTTGTGGGCAGCCCAAGCTGCTGAGTGGCTTCATTCAAGTGTGTCACCACAGTTATTTTTCTTCTAAATGCTTCCCTGTATTTGCCTCTGCCATCAAGTGAGAAGTCGAAGTCACAGCTCCAAGTTATGTGGATGTGGCTCCTCTTTGCTTTCTTAGCTTTTTGCTGTTACTCCCAGTACTTTTCCCTGTCTCTTTGTCCTTCAGAAATCATATTTTTGCTCCCAAAATACTGACTACATCTCCACTTAAAAGCAAAGCAAACAAACAAACCACTGGCAGAATGAAGTTGTGGATTTCTTTGTGTGCAGAGTTTCACTTTGGAATCAGAAGGTGGGACTTGGCTGCTTGTGCTCTGAAAGCTCGGGATCAGCTGGCTGGGTCCTGCAGGAAAATCACATTTTACAATGCCCTGGCCTTGTGTAATCGTCCAGCTCCCTGTGTCCAGGGGGGAGTGGAGAGGGGCAGGAGGTGGGATGGGTCCTGCTGCCCCCTGAGCGTGCTGTGAGAGCCAGCTCAGAGTGCAGCACATCCCTGCACCCCTGCCCTCAGGGCTGGGCTCACGCTCCCCCAGGGTCCCCAGGAGGTGGATTTGCAGCCCTGGGTCAGTCCCTGCCCACCAGGAGGTGGATTTGCAGCCCTGGATCAGTCCCTGCTGGCCACTTGCCCTCGCCTCCCCCCAGGGTTGCTGCTCTGGGACAAGCACTGCAATCCTGTCTGGGGGAGACTCCCTGGGTCTGCCACCATTTCCTGAGGAGTGGGGGGCTCAGCTGAGGCTGTTCCTGGCTGAACCCCATTCTCTGTGTCCCCCCCAGCTGGGGTGTCCCCCTGGCCATCACGGTGGCCGCTGTGGCTCTGAAGAAGATTGGCTACGACGCCTCCAACGTTTCTGTGGGCTGGTGCTGGGTCAACCTGGACGCTGAGGATCGGCTGCTGTGGATGCTGCTGACAGGGAAGGTCTGGGAGATGCTGGCCTATGTCACCCTGCCAGTGCTCTACCTCCTCATCAAGAAGCACATTAACAGAGCAGTGAGTATTTTGCTGGGTGGTTCCATCCCCCCACGCCCTGCATTTCTTGCTCCTTGTTCAGGCAGGAGGTGCTTCACGACACTGAAATGTCCCTGGGAGAAGCAGTGCCCTGATCCAGCAGCACCATCACACAGTGACTTAGCACAAGCAGAATGTAAAAGCCCTTTGAAAACGAGCAGGGGTTCTGGGATGTTCATGAGGGAAATGCTACAGTAGGAATTGAAACAGAATGTGAAGGACAAATTCAGCTTTAATCAGTTTTCTGCGGTTCCACTCGTACCAAGATTGGAATTCTCAAGCCTCAGTCCTTTTAGTGTCTCCAGTGATAGTTTGTGTTTGTGAATGTTATTTTGTACTGCAGCTCAAAGCTCCATTTGGGAGTCCAGGCACTGGATGGCTCTGGGCACCACGCAGGAGACTCCCTGTCCTGGCAGGGTTTGGAATTCAGAGCTGCAGTTGTTCTGCTCCTCGTGAACACACAGAATCAGGCATCTAGGACAGCATTTGCATAACAGACAAATCCAGATGAGAGTGGCAGAAGGAGCTGCACCCAGAGATTCCTTTTCTCTCTGAGCTGGGTTAGGGAAAAAAGCCCCACGTGTGGGTAGATGTCCTTCTGGAAATTCTGCCTCCGCTTGTGGTGCAGCTGTGGTGGTGGTGGGGATGAACACAGCCCTGGTTAGGGCAGCATCCTGCAGATGAATTGGAGGAACGAGGTGATTTTCAGCAGCCCTGAGTGTCAAGGGAAGGGAAGGGGAGCAGAGCAGAGCTGGGGAGGGTTTGCTGGTTCCTGTCAGCATCACCTGGCACGCAGCAGGCAGGACACGGTGTCCCAGCCTGGGCAGAGATAGCAGCGTGACCTCCTGGAAACCTGAGCGGGCTCCTGCTCTGCCAGGGACTGCTGGGCACGCTGCTGTCCCTCGGCAGCGCTGGGGGCAGCGCTGGGGGCAGCTGGCCCTGCTCTCAGCTCGGGATTAGAGCAGCACAGGGAGCCTCCCGCAGCCGCTGCTCGCCTTCAGCAGGAACGTCGGTGTCCCCAAAGGCAGAGCGAGCCTGCTGCTCTTCACTGCACCCCTGCTCCCCTCCTGGGGGTTCCTTTGCTCTGGGAAGGGGCCCTGGGGCTGTCCCCTGTCTGCAGGCTCCTGCTCATCCCCTGTTCCTGTCCCTGTCCCCGTCCCCTCCTGCAGCACGCCGCGCTCTCCGAGTATCGCCCCATCCTGCCCGGGGCCCCGGCCCTGCAGCCCCGCGCCAGCGTGGCGGACACGAAGCTGATCCTCATCCCCGTCATCTTCATCTTCCTCCGCATCTGGAGCACCGTGCGCTTCGTGCTGACCCTCTGCAACTCCCCTGCCGTGCAGAACTCCGTCCTGGTTGTCCTGCACGTGAGTGTTTGCTGGAAACGCATCCCGGGGCACCTGGCTGGGGCAGGGCAGGTTTGGTGCTCCCAGTGTCGCTTTCCTTGGTGGGACCGAGCGTTGCAGGAGCACCTGCTCCCCTCGGGTGGTGCCTGGGCAGCAGCAGTGCTGCAGCAGAGGCAGAAATGCAGCAGGAGCTGCTCCAGCAGCATCTAGTGGCTGCAGAGGAAAGCTGCACCGGCAGGGATGGCCAGGGCCAGCCCTGCGGGGAGTGTTGGGTGTCTGTCCTCCAGCAGGGCTCAGCCTCACCTGCCCTACTCCGGTGCCAGCACACAGCAGCCCCTGGGCTGCTTTTGGGTGCTTTTTGGGAAAAAACGCTCATTTTTCTGAATTCCTTGTTCTCAGAGTTGGTGCCTGTCAGCGCTGCAGCTCCTGTGTCTGTCAGCACTGCAGCTCCAGTGCCTGTCAGCACTGCAGCTCCAGTGCCTGTCAGCACTGCAGCTCCAGTGCCTGTCAGCACTGCAGCTCCAGTGCCTGTCAGCACTGCAGCTCCAGTGCCTGTCAGCACTGCAGCTCCAGTGCCTGTCAGCACTGCAGCTCCAGTGCCTGTCAGCACTGCAGCTCCAGTGCCTGTCAGCACTGCAGCTCCAGTGCCTGTCAGCACTGCAGCTCCAGTGCCTGTCAGCACTGCAGCTCCAGTGCCTGTCAGCACTGCAGCTCCAGTGCCTGTCAGCACTGCAGCTCCAGTGCCTGTCAGCACTGCAGCTCCAGTGCCTGTCAGCACTGCAGCTCCAGTGCCTGTCAGCACTGCAGCTCCAGTGCCTGTCAGCACTGCAGCTCCAGTGCCTGTCAGCACTGCAGCTCCAGTGCCTGTCAGCACTGCAGCTCCAGTGCCTGTCAGCACTGCAGCTCCAGTGCCTGTCAGCACTGCAGCTCCAGTGCCTGTCAGCACTGCAGCTCCAGTGCCTGTCAGCACTGCAGCTCCAGTGCCTGTCAGCACTGCAGCTCCAGTGCCTGTCAGCACTGCAGCTCCAGTGCCTGTCAGCACTGCAGCTCCAGTGCCTGTCAGCACTGCAGCTCCAGTGCCTGTCAGCACTGCAGCTCCAGTGCCTGTCAGCACTGCAGCTCCAGTGCCTGTCAGCACTGCAGCTCCAGTGCCTGTCAGCACTGCAGCTCCAGTGCCTGTCAGCACTGCAGCTCCAGTGCCTGTCAGCACTGCAGCTGCTCCTGTGCCTGTCAGCACTGCAGCTGCCCTGGCACGCTGTTTGCTCTTCTCTGGGGGTGCCCGTGGGAGCAGCCCTGGGTGACTCCTGTCCTGCCCTTGCAGGGAATCGGGAACACGTTCCAAGGAGGAGCCAACTGCATCCTGTTCGTGCTGTGCACGCGGGCGGTGCGGGCCCGGCTGCTGGCCCTGCTCTGCTGTGGCGAGCTGCCCTGGCCTGGCCAGGGACCCCCCAGCTCCTGGCAGCGCCCACAGCCCCACAGGGACAGGGACAAGGACAAGGACAAGGACAAGGACAAGGACGTGCCCGGCCCTGGGCAGACGAAGCCGCTGCTCCCCAGCACCTGAGCCGGCCCTGGCTGCTGCTGATTCCTTCTCTCATGGTAAAATTCCAGTGAGCCTTTCCTCCTGCCTGCCTGGGCTCCATGGCAGGGACAGGGGACAGGGACAGGGGACAGGGACAGGGAGCAGGGACAAGGAGCAGTCACAGGGAGCAGGAACAGGGGGCAGGGAACAGGGACAGGGAACAGGGAGCAGGGACAGGGAGCAGGGAGCAGGGACAGGGAGCAGGGACAGGGGGCAGTCACAGGGAGCAGGGACAGGGAGCAGCCACAGGGAGCAGGGTCAGGGGGCAGTCACAGGGAGCAGAGACAGGGGACAGGGACAGGGGACAGGGACAGGGAGCAAGGACAAGGAGCAGTCACAGGGAGCAGGAACAGGGGGCAGGGAACAGGGACAGGGAACAGGGAGCAGGGACAGGGAGCAGGGAGCAGGGACAGGGAGCAGGGACAGGGGGCAGTCACAGGGAGCAGGGACAGGGAGCAGCCACAGGGAGCAGGGTCAGGGGGCAGTCACAGGGAGCAGAGACAGGGGACAGGGACAGGGGACAGGGACAGGGAGCAAGGACAAGGAGCAGTCACAGGGAGCAGGAACAGGGGGCAGGGAACAGGGACAGGGAACAGGGAGCAGGGACAGGGAGCAGGGAGCAGGGACAGGGAGCAGGGACAGGGGGCAGTCACAGGGAGCAGGGACAGGGAGCAGCCACAGGGAGCAGGGTCAGGGGGCAGTCACAGGGAGCAGAGACAGGGGACAGGGACAGGGGACAGGGACAGGGAGCAAGGACAAGGAGCAGTCACAGGGAGCAG
>VYZP01072099.1:29811-50100 GCA_013400635.1 Hypocryptadius cinnamomeus | reverse complement strand
CAGGGACAACAAAGGGCAGAGAAAATACTCAAAAACTTATGGGTGAGTTTGGAAGTTTGAAGACTGTTAAACCAGGTTTACAGGGTTTACAACCTTTAGCAGGGCTTGCACCTTGTTGTGCACAGCCAGTTTGTGACTGTCACGTTGTTCATGCTCCATGAAGTCTGCACAGGCACACACACAACCATTTCTGTCTGCACATTCCAGTCAGGAGTGCTGCTGCCCTGGAACATCTCCTGGTGTCGCTTTGGGACAATTCCTCACCCATCTGTGCCACACTTGCTCCTTCTACACCTCTATTTTCCCGTGTTAGGATGGGGCAGTGATGAGATGCTGCTGGGGAATAGAAATTTCCTTTTCCAAACTGCTGCTGCTGCTTTTCCATCTCTGCCACAGGGCTGGAGTGTGTGGAGAGCAGGAAATTACAGGGTAAGGATTGGAGAGACTTTTAAAAATTGATTTACTTTTTTTTTTACCATCCATGGAAAAGCAGTGCTGGCTGTCAGTGTGCTTTTAACATTAACTCCTGCTGGGATATGTATTCCTGAGTGTGTGCACATGTGGTGTTTGTTTGGGGGTTTTCCAGCACATTAAATTATTTTTTAATAACTTTATACAGACAACAAAATATGTGACACTGTGCTAACGGGACCATACAATCACTATCATCAGTAGAACACAACTCAACAGAGAAATACAGAATACTTGTTTATTCTCCCAGTGAAAATCAATTCTCTTGTAGATGCTTAATTGCTTTTCTCCTGTTCTTCCAGCTAAAATTGATTTTAGAACTGCTTTTACAAGGGGGCTCCCCTTTATCAGACACTCATGGGCAGTAGAAAAGAGATCATTAGAATGGTCATAAAATGTCCACAGATATCCCATTCTGGGGTTAGAGTTAGGTCCCAAAACAAACTGAAACTGCAAACCCATTGTGGAGGACTTCAATGTCTTTGCAAGGACACAGCTTGGAAAACTTCAGAGGAGGACAAAAAACACTGTGCCACATTTTTGCAAAACGAGAGCATCTCACCCTCTCCCCAGGAAATTAATCAGAGTGCAATCAAAATATATTTCCAGCTGCTGGAGTTCACTTCCTCCCTTGTCGATGTTGCTCACATAAACCTCGAACTCAAAGTCGTGTTGGCTGAGCAGCCACTCTCAGAAGCTGCATGAAGTGGCAGTGCCTGCTTTTATCCCTGCTTTTATCCCTGCTTTGTGTGCTCTTGCTTGCTGGGACTGCCTCACACAGAAATCACACGTGTGGGAGGGGAAAAAGCAGAGCACAAATCCCCCTTGTAGCTGATATTTACTCCAAATCAAGCAGCAACTTCCGGAGTGTCAGTGGGAAGGATGCCTTAGCATTTTAGCTTGTGTATATTTAATTTATTTGTACTCTTGCAGTTCTTTAGTGTAGAACTCCAAACCCCACGCACAGTGTCAGCTGCAGCTTTCCCATTTTGGGCAGACACAACAATTCCTCTCCAGGCCTGGCAATCAAGGACACCTCACTGCCTCAGTGCCCAGAGATGGAAACAAAAGGGACTTGGGGGAGCAAACTTGGGGAAAATGACTTCATTACCTGGAGCTGGAATTGGAAGATTCACCCCCAGTGTGCAAATGGACCAAACTTATAAAAGTATAAAAACCCCTGACCTTGGTCCATTTTTGGGTGTAGGCCCTGGGGGATTTCATCTGCCCAAAATGTACCTGAAGGCCCCTCAATAAATAGAACTGCTTTTTATTCCCTTAATTCTGTCAGGCCTCTGGTTTCAGGTAGCCTGGAGGAGGCACCAGGATCCACAGAGTCCTCACCTGGAATTGTGGCCTTGCTGTGGCATTCCCACCCTGCAGGCTGGGATCAGGGCAGCAAAGTGAGGAAAAGGTTGAGATGAAGATGGTTCCAGAGGTGAAAGAGCAGCTGAGTGCCCAGAAAAGCAGGTCAAGGAGTTCATCCCCTGTATCCCAGGTGTTTGGCCATTCCCAGGAAAGCTGAACTCCATCTTGCACAATTTTATCGGGAGGAGAAATCCCACAGCTCTGAACATTTCCCTCTCCATCTCCTCCTTTTCTCTGGCTTTTATTGCTGAGCGTGGTGCTCCAGGACATGGAATATCCCCTGGATAACTGGGATCAGCTGTCCTGGCTCTGCACCCCCACCAGTTTCTCCTGCACCCCAGTTTCCTTCCTGCTGGGCTCAGAAACAGAGCAATTTCATGTGCAAATATAAAAGTGCTGTTCACTGGTGATTTGAACATCCCTATGTTGTCAAAATTTGGCCACAAGTCCCAAAATGAGCCTCACAACAGGAACTGTGGAGAGAATTAACCCTGTCCCAGCCCAAAGCAGGACACGGGGAGCAATCACAGCTGCAGGATAAACCCTGGGCAGGCAGAATGGGGTGGAATGAGGCCAGAACATCGGGGCTTAATGCTCTTCTTCTTGTGAAAGGGAGAACAAAAACCACCTTTACTGCAGCACCAGGGTCTGTGTGGCTTTCCCTGAAGCACAGCCCCTCCCAGGGCACTGCTGCCAGCATTTCAGTAGCCACAGGCTCCCAGGGAACTGGTCCCCGTTGCTTTCTGGGGTTTATTGCCTTGGGGTAAAGCCAAATCAATTCAGACACAAAGCCCACGGCACAGGGGGGATTTTAAGGGACTTGCTGCCAAACTTTAGAGCACAGCACCATTGGAACAGAGGGCTGCTGGCAATCCAGTGCCTGCAGGTGACTTTAAAATTTGTTTGCACAACCTATGGGAGGAAAAAACCACCCTAGAGAAGGAGTAATAAAAAGAAACATCAAAATATTGGAAATATTGCACTACTGAGCTAGAATTAATGAATTTGCCTGACTATCCTGAGCAGACATTGCAAACACAGCACTGAGTGCAGTCACAGTGCCAGCAGAAAACACAAAATGCTGCTGGCTCCTAAAATGGCAATAAGTCTATTAAATGGCTCTGCATACAAAATAATTGTCAATATTTTAATATTTGTACTTGCAAACTGACATTAAGGCTGACACATGGGTGAGAGTTTCCAATTACCAGAAGATGATGGCAGAACTTCCACTGGGGAAGGGTTTGTCCTGGTAGTTCCAACATAAAGCCTGAATTAAATCTCTGATGGTTTTTAATCTCTTTCCAAACAGATATGCTGGTGTGTTTGGTTGATAACTGAGGGTATTTTTAGCTTTTTTAGCATTCCTCTGGGTGTCTAGCATTGCTTTGAGTGTTACTCAGTTCTGCACATCAACAAGCTCACACAGCACAGCTCGTGTGGGTTTGGGGGAAAAAGAGATTGGCAGAGATTTGAGGACTCCCTTTCTAAGGGCTGTTAAAGATTTGTGATGTGAGTGATTATTTTAAGTTGGGAGCTCATTAGGAGATAAGGAGGAATGACATTACTTCAGTTCTTTGTAGAGAAGGATCCAAGTTTTGTTTGGCTGAATAACACAGACCTCACTGAGAGTAATTTATTGCCCTGCGTTCAGTTATCTGGCACTTTCCAGAGATCTCCTCTGACTTGGTGGCAGAAATGTTCCTTCTCATTTCTCTTGTTGACACAGCTCCCCCAAACAGTGCCTCAGTCCTTATGATTTAACCCCTAGAAATCCTCTTGTCTCAGAAAATCAGTCCCTGTGCTCAGATATGTACTTGGGGATGCTCCTTCTCTTCCAGCAAACTGGTTTGAAACAGAAACTCTTACACTTAAAGTTTGTAATCCTTTGCATCACCTGCCTTACTGTATCTTAAAAAACAAAAATGCACTGATGCTTTGAGAGAAGAACTCGATATTTTCTTTTTTTTTGCAGTGATATCCAACCCCTGGAGGTGTGAAATCTGGGGGCAGATTTGTCAGTCATGCATTGAACAAACACCACCTTCCTCTCCAAGGTGCACCACAAATTTGGATCTAGAGAAGTGTTACAGGAGTGAGGGGAGCTTTGCTTTCAAGCTCCATGACAGAGGGAATAAAACGTTGCTTCTTGCATTCTTAAACCTGTTCAAGAGCAGGTGGAGGATGGATCTGGTGCTTCTGCAGTCATCCTTCCAGGGTTTTAGTGCTCTATTTCCCCTCTGGATGAGCAAGAAAGCAAAACTCATTCACACCAGGAAAGCAAACCTCATTCACACCAAGAAATTATATTATTTATATTTATATTTATATTTATATTTTTATATCTATCTATACACAAAGTTTAAGTTTCTCCTCAGCAAATCACACTGCCTGAACACAGCTTGCTATCAGCTGCACAACCAGGAGGAAATGCTGATGAGATTCAATTAAGTGGTACAAAAGAACTCTCTCAATTGACTTGGTGCATTCCTGAGCCCATTTCCCAGGGATGAGATCCAATAAACCCTCAGAGGGCAATAATCAATGAATTGAGTACAAAGCCCTTTGGGTTCCTCCTGTTTTCAGTGTCTGAAACAGTTGTTTCTGAAAGATTTTGAGGAAAATAATAAAGAAGGATCTGCACAAGCCCAAATCCTGGCACAAACACCCTGCAATCAGGAAATTGTATATTTCAAATGATGTGTTTTGTTTCTGAGGTCCCACTGATCCCTTTGTGCTGTTCACTGATAACCTAAGAAGGAATTTAAAGGTAAAAAAAAAAAAATCAACCCTATGTGGAACTGTCCTCTTTTCCCATGACTTTGAGGAGAGAGTTCTCCCTGTGCTGTGTCCATGAAGATTTTCTATTTTCCTGCTGTGAACAAATTTTATAGATTTTTAAAATATTTTATCCCCAGAATTTGTGTGGCACTGGGGCCGTGGGACATGTGGCTGTGGCCACCTCTGTGTGACATCTTCCTAGACAGCAAGGTGCCCCGGCTTCCAAAAAGTACCCAACACACTGTTCTAGCAGGAGGGGGAAAAAAAACAAACACAGCTTGTCCCAAATTAATCTGACACGGTTTGCAAGATGAAAATAATGCCAACTGCATTTGGAAAATAATCTCCTCACTACCTCAATAAACTGCAGAACCAGCCTGAATGCAAGGGGCTGCTTTGAAGCAGAGTGTGTTGGAGGAGGAAATTTTGAAAACTTTTTTGGAGGACAGGAAAGGCTGGCCCTGGCAGCAGCTTTCCCAGGCATTGTCCCTGCTGGAGCTGGCTTTTGCCACTTCCTCAGCCACACAAGGCCTCTTCAGTCCCTTTTCTCCCTTGGCTCAGCGCTGTGATGAGAGGTTCAAGTCTTTTGTCCCTGCTATACTTAGTCCCTCTCCTTGTGTGCAAGTTTTATATCCCTTCCAGATGTTGTCAAAGTCCAATAACTGCTCTGTGCAGCCAAGACAGATGTAAGCTATTTTTTAAAACACAATCCAAGCCAACTTTCTTTCTTTGAGATGTAAAAATACAACAAAGCCTTATGAATGCCTTTTAATGCTTTAGAAATGCAGAAATAAGTGCTGTAATAACCATTAGATTATTTCTCATCATCTGTCAAGGCCAAATCACAACTCTAACAGTCACCATGGCTGGGCTCCAGCGCAGTCATCACCAGGGACCTGCTCCAAAAACCATTGTCAAAGTCAACAAGAAACTTTCTCCCACTGAGTTCGGGGTGATTTGGATCAGGCTTCAAACTGCCCAAGCTTGCAGAGGCTGCCTTTGGTCCTCCCAAAGCCAGAATAAGCACAGAGGGTGCTGCTGGTGGAGATGTTGACTGCAGAGATCTCCACAGCACTGCCTGGGGGAGTTTGGGCAACCAGTTCTAGAAAACAGCTCAGTTCTTTCCTGAACCTTTCAGCTTGCTTTCTTTCTTGTCTTTCATTTATCTCCTCTGGCTGTGTCCCTTTCTGCATCCCCACCTGGACAGCTCCAGTTCGTGCTGTATCCCAGCCCTAACAGGTCAGGTGATGGCAAAAACCTTCACACAAGGGATAAGGAGCACCAATTCAGGTGTAACAGCTGAAATACTGAAATAATACTGAAATACTACTGAAATGCTGAAATACTGAAATAATACTGAAATACTGAAATAATACTGAAATGCTGAAATACTGAAATGCTGAAATACTGAAATAATACTGAAATACTGAAATAATACTGAAATGCTGAAGTACTGAAATACTGAAATAATACTGAAATGCTGGAATAATACTGAAATGCTGGAATAATACTGAAATACTGAAATAATACTGAAATATTGTAATACTGAAATAATACTGAAATAATACTGAAATACTGAAATACTGAAATAATGCTGAAATGCTGAAATACTGAAATATTGAAATACTGAAATAATACTGAAATACTGAAATAATACTAAAATGCTGAAAACTGAAATACTGAAATAATACTGAAATAATACTGAAATACTGAAATACTGAAATACCGAAATACTACTGAAATGCTGAAATACTGAAATATTGAAATACTGAAATGCTGAAATAATACTGAAATACTGAAATACTGAAATAATACTGAAATGCTGAAATACTGAAATACTTCCACATCAAAGCCAACTGTCCCAAAGCAGCAGAAAGATTTCATTGCTGCCTGACCCTGTGAGCAGGGAGCTGTGGATAGTGACACACATTCCTGCTGGCTTTAATCAACAGGTAATTATGAGCAAATTACAATCATAATAGCATATTTCATCCCAAAGGCTCTTGATAAGAAGTTGGCCAAATGCTGTGCTTAATTACAAGTTCAAATAGGGGTGGGTGTTCTTTAACCTCTGCAATGCAGCCCCTTCCATGAGAGAACTCTGCACCTGAAGGAGGATTGGAACTGAAGGAAGATTGGGAAGACTGGCCCTGTTCTCCTGACCACACCTCTCTGTGCAAGGAGAAGGGCATGGGATGAAGACTCTCTGGAAAACTCAATGGGAATATTTGGCAATTATTTCTCAGCTGCAAACTGTGAGTGGACTGCTGTACAGACAGCGTGTACAGGGCCTTGCATGAAAAATGCTGACCAGCACTTTGGGACTCGCTGGATCCCCTTCTAACCTTCCCTACAAGTAGCTCTCTGCTCAGCCACAGGGTCACACCTGCAGGGTGGTGTCCCTACCCCAGTCCTGGCTGGCCATGATCCCACTGAACTCAAACCTGAGGACTTGCAACCCGCAATGAGCACCAGCCTTGACAATATAGCAAATTATCAGCAGCAAAGGCTAATTGTTACTGCTTGAATCTGGCCCCTTATTCAGGGCATGATCTTTATGTGCTCTGAGTAAATTCCTGTCTGATCTCCAGACATCAAAAGCATCAAAAAGCAAAACCAAGAAACAACCCACACTGACCACAAGGATGTGTTTTCCTTTTGGCAGAAAAAGCAGCTACCTTTTGGGATGAAAGATGACACTCTGGAATTGCTTAAGCAGTTGACAAATGGAATGATCAAAGCTCCAGTCTGTTTATGTGTCACCTAGAACAGCATCACAAGCACAGCACTGGAGCTGGGGGGTTCAGCATGAAAACTGCTGCAAACACAGACAACAACGGTGCTGAAACCTGCCAGAGCCAGGGCAAGGTGCTTTGTGCTTGTCAGTGCCACTGCTTCAGGTCTTTCTTCAGGCCTGCAGGGAGCACCTTCCAGTTTACACTCATTTTTCAACTGAAATATGTGTAAGGTTTCAGCCCTCAAACCCTCAGTATCCCCTTAGATTGCTAAGGCAGTGCCTGGGTAACTTTTCCTGCCAAGACTGCCCAGGTGACACTGAATTCCTGCTCCTGTGGGCAGCCCTGTCCCATCTGAGGTATTTTCACTGAACTGACAGCAGGATGCTCCAGACTTCTCCCTCTCTCATTAACACCTGCAGCCAGGCCCATGCCACCCCAAAATGTCCCTGAGGGGACACCAGGCACACCCCACAGGAGCCAGGCTTGCCTCCATCCAACAGATTCCCTGAGATTTGTGCTTCTGAGTCACCAGCTTGCCCACACAGCAGGAGAAGCCTGGCACATTTATAAATAATCTGGGGGAAACTCGGGGAAAACCAGAGCTTTCCTCCCTCCCAGGAGCTGCTTGCAACAGGAGCTCCTTTTAGATATTTTTAAGGAACTCTGCAGCACACAAAGGAATTCAAATCAGGATGTTCAGGGGACAGACAGGGTTCCACCTGTAGATACCAAGAGCAGCACAAGCCTGTGCTGAAATCCACGCCTTGTTCCTGTGGTTGTTTGTTTAAAGGTACCTTGGACACTTCTCTGGGCTTTCTAAGACCCCAAATCTCTGAGTGAGGATGGAAGAGCTGCAGATCTTTCTCAACTCACTGAACTGCAGCGTTCCATCCAACTTCAAACAGATCTTTCCACTGGACCATGTCACAGCTCTGTAAGGCTTAGAGAGAGATTATGGCACTGCCTCCAAAACACAGCACAGACTTTTTCCTTTCCAAATTTCCCCTGGCACAACTTGGGGCTGTCTCCTCCTGTCCTGTCCCTTGTTACTTGGGAACAAAGACTGACTTCCATCTCCTTTTATTCAGGAAGTTGTAGAGAGAGGTAAGACCTCCCCTGACCCTGCTTTTCTCCAGGCTAAACCACCCCAGCTCCCTCAGCTCCTTCTCCTGAGACTTGTTCTCTAATATCAGAGCGACAGGATTACTTTAGATTTTCAAATCTCTCATGGATCAGGCCAAACTGATTTCAGGTGGGCTTGAAATCTACTGAAATGCAGGCTGACATGCAGGTCACAGCACTGGCCAGGGCAATTTGGGACCCACTGCAGTAGGGTTTTGGGGGTTTTGGTCTGCACCTTGGTGGCTGTTAGTGTCATTTATTCCCTTAAGTCCCTCACAGAATTGATTCTTTTAATGCCAATTTATTCTGCCAAATTGGAGCTTTCCAGTAGAAATACATCTAGGCTCAAGCATCAAAAATGTGAGAAGTGGTGCCACCCATGGCTGCCAGTGCCAGGTCAGGTAGTCTTGACCTTTTCCAGTGGTTTTGACCTTTTCCAATAGTTTTGACCTATCCACAGCAAACAGTCCCAGAGGCAGAAGCCAGCCAGCCCCACTGCAGTGTCAGCAGAGCTGATGGCATGTCCAAGCCCAGAGAAAGGCATCTCTCCTGCTCCACATCCAGCCTCAAGGGAAAAGGAGGAGTCGAATTGTGCTGCTCTGAGAGCAGCTCTGAACAACTGAATATATCCTGTATTTTTAAAAAGCTGAGTCAATCAGCACCCATGCTTAACCAAAATGCAAGGACAATGGCACTATGATGAAGACGAGGACTAATCAAGTGCTAATCAGTAGCAAAATCTATAACCCTGAAGTAATGATAGGAGTTACTCATTGCTGCTGTAAAAATCAGCTCAAATATCATTAGCTATTACCTTTCCAAGCCACATGGGCAAAGAAAATTCCTGATTATTATGGTGGATTACAGGGCAATCCAATTATTATTCTCAGCATAAATACTCTTTGTAATTAATGGGAACAGAGTTAAACTCTGCTGACATGTTTTCTCCATTAAAACTTGCAAGCAGGTCATTGAAGATTTTGAGTAATCTGGCAACCTCTGCACAATTAGCTGGGTTTGGAAATGGTAATTAGCCCGTTTTAAGCCCTGATCTTTATGTCCTAATAAACATCAGTGTTTATGTTCCTACTGCTGTGTGATTATCACGTGTTAAACACTGGTTCACATAGCATCCTTAAATTCACACTGAGCAATGTGGACATTGAGAAAATAAGGGGATAGGTTCATGATGCATTGGTGGGGAAAATAAAAACCCCTTCAGGCCTGTTTGGGATGGAAAGGAGGAGGCCAGACCCTCTTGACCCAACATGTATTTGACAGTGCAGTTCATGCACCTGGTTTGGTGCATTTTAACACAAAAACTGTGAGTGTTACCTGACTTTCCAAGCTGTATTCTCATGCAGTGAGGCACAGGACAAGACAAGATTGATCCCATCACTGTGATGGTTGCTTGAATCCTGCTGCAAGAAAAACCATCACAGAACACTCTCCAGCAGATGTTCCCTGGGGTCTGTCCCCTGGGCTGCTGTCCCTGCCTGTGACATTCCTGCTCAGTTGCATGTTTCCTCTCCCTGCTCTTCACCTTCCCTGGGTGCCTGGGCTGGGGCTGTCCTTGGGGGGGCTCAGGTGACCCCACTTGGCCAGATCCTGTCTGATCTTAGGGAGCAGCAAACTGAGCAGGACTCCAGAAACGAGACCATTCTGGCCACATTTTTGAGGAGGCTCGGGAACACATCTGTGCCTCCACATGTTCAAAACACAGTTCTAGGCATTCCTGTTTGAAATAAATTCCACACTGGTGACCCAGACCCGGTCAGAGAGCTCTCAGCCTCCAAACTTGCCCTTCTCAACTTCTCTGGTCAACTTTGGTTCACCGGGGCCTGGGGGGAACCAGCTGAGGGCACCAGATCCCTGGATTGGGTCTGCCTGGCACCATCCTCGAGCCTGCCCAGAGGAGGATGGGGGGAATGGGGTGAGCTGGTCACAGGTGTCACCTGGCCCTGCGACACGGGGGCTCAGCCTGCCACCAGCCCCGAGGGGACCCGCCGGCCCCGAAAGGATCCATCAGCCNTTAAATGAACATTAATATCGCTCGGGGAGGGCAGCGCCGGTGGCTCGGGACGGGCGGCGGCGGCAGCGGCACTTGCAGCTCCTCTTCCTCCTCCTCTTCCTGCTCCTCCTCGGCCGCGGCGGCAGGTAGGCTGTGCGCTGTGACCGCGGGGTGCAGCCCGTGCCCCAGCCCCGCGGGGGAAACGCGCCGTGACCGCGCTCCGAGCGCCCGGGATGCTGCGGGATGCAGGAATGCCGCGGGATACAGGGATGCCGCGGGGTATAGGGATGCCGCGGGATATAGGGATGCCGCGGGATATAGGGATGCTGCGGGATGCAGGGATGCTGCGGGTTGCAGGGATGCTGCGGGATGCTGCCAGGGCGCAAAGGGGGACGCGGCAGCCCCCGGGGGATGGAGGCTGAGCCGGCGTCTCCTCGAAGGGCGGCGGAGCCCCGCGGGGAGCGGAGCGGCGGCGGCGACGGCCGGGAGCTGCCGCCTGTTGCCGGCTGTCGGAGCTCGGGGATCAGCCCATCCGGCGTTCGGGGGCTCGGGCAGCCGTGCCGAGCTCCGCGGAGCCTCCCCGGTCCCTGCGCGCTCCGTGCGGGCGGCAGAGCCGGCGGTGCGGGGTCCGGGGCTCCGCGGGCGCTCCCGGCAGCGCAGGGCTCTCGGAGCCGTGGAAAACTGGACCGGCCTCGCCCCGATAATAAAAGTTCTTTGCAGAAGGCGGAGTGGTTTATTTTCTTTCGTTTGCTCCTCAAACGCGTCCCGATGCTCCGCTCGCCCGTGGCGGAGCGCGGCTGCGGAAACACGAAGTGTCAGCCCAGCGCTCCGTTTCTGGCTTGTTGGTAATGGATTTAAAGCTTTAGTTATAATTTCAGTGCATCTGAGAGCTTCGCTCGGTTGCTTTAGAACTCGTTTAAAACTGTATTTTCAACGGAGACGAGTGAACTTTAAAGAAAATCAGGTCAGCCATAGATTCCGGGCATCAAACCCTTTCAGGTCCCAGAAATAGCCACAGAAGTAGCGTGACCAATTCTTTTTTCATGCACAAAGCTTTTTCCTTTTTATTTTGGTTGGAATTTCTGACGGATACCGGAGCTCATCAACTGGATCTTTTCAGCTTACTTTAATGAAATAAGCATGCTTTCTAAGCCTGCATTTTGATGCAATTATATTAGTCTCCCTTAACTACACGAGGTTTGAGTTTCTGCTGGAGCTTGTAGTTCTTAAAACAATAAAGTCTGTCTAGCAGAAGGTTTTTCTTTGTGCATTTTTAGGGTTTAGATTGATGGGAAGGTGAGGAAGAAGATGACTGAGAGGGAACATGGAATATGAGCTGTTATGGGGTAAAGAATACGCTTGGATATTAATGGAAAAGGTTCAGAGGGGACGTTTTATTTCCAATATTCTGCACTTGAAACAAGGCTGTTCGTAAGTTTTTGCATCTCTTATAAAGTCTCAAAACCAGGATTGACAAATATTTATCTCGCAGTAAGTGGGTCAGATGATAACATCTTCCACTGGATCTCTTATTTCTGTATTGGACAGCTTTGGTTGCTAAGTAGCTCTGAATTGCTAATCCCAAAGTCAATGATGTCATAATGACATCATCACATCCTTTCACCTGATTGATTCTCAGAAGAGAACAGTAATGAGATTTGATATACATGTCCCATCTCTTTAATATTCTTCCTCTGCTTCAGGGGATTTCCTGACCTGCCTGGCAAATTCCAATGAATCACACTGAGCTCTAGTAAAAAGACGTTTCTTTTGGAGACGAGGTGGAACATTAAAGGGACAGTGGCTGCTCCTGGTCCTTTCAAAAGCTGGGGAACTTGGCAGCTTATGTTTCAAATGTGGAGTTCTGGATATGGAGGGCAGTGATTTAAAACTCGGACTTATTAAATTCGCGTGCAGGTGTGAAAGTAGCTCGGGTTTCAAAGAGGATCAAGTCACTTAATGTGTGTGAGTCGGAGTGCTGGAGGTGCTCAGGGGGCACAGAGAAAGCAGGAGTTGTTTCAGCTGCCAAAATAAATTGCAATTCTAATGGTAAATGCATGAAATCTGTCAGGAATTGCCATGTTAAGAATGGTATTGAACGGTTCTGAAGACAGCTCAGAATTTATTTCTTTTTCTAATTAGGCAGCATAATTGGTAAGTTTGAAGGATTTTAACAGCAGCACTGCCATCACAGGGAACTCCTTGTAAGAGAGTTTTCAATCTTCAGAGTGTATGGAATGTGTACAGAATTGATGGGTTTGGTTCCTTCTGAGGTTAAAGGCACAAATGGTGTCGTTTGCTGATGATCAGCAGGGACTGCTGGTTGTTACAGTTGGTTTTTATTGTGTGTGTCCAGATGAGCACGGTCTGTGTGAATTTAGGTGTTTTCCTCCTCAATAGCTTTGTGATCATGAATTTCTCCACAGACAGCGAGTTTGAAAGATTCCAGACAGGGCAGTGTATATTTCAGGTGTTCAAACCTTCCTGCTTCACAAGGGAGAAAGGCAGCAATTCCCATTTGTTTTGTGGAACGTGTGGTTCTGTTTGGTAAAGTGAAAAGCTGAGCCCCTCTCAGAACATTCAGACGCTGCACAGCCCAGTCTCACTTGATTGATAAATGCCGTGGGCTGCTAAAACATATTTCAGAAGTAAACAATGATTTGTTGGCGTGGATGAGTTGGTGTTAATGTATTTACTGAAGGCACTGATTGCTGATTTTATTCCTGCTCCAGAACAGCAGTGTTGATGGCACTGTTAAGTCTAACAGAGTAGTAATTGAACATGAGGAGTGGGAACGAGTGGGAAGATGTTTTTGGCTGTGTATTTGAATCTATTCACCCTGTAAGTGCAATCCAAGCTCCAGATGCAAAAGGGAAATTTCTAAATAATCTGCAAGAGTTCTGCACTCCTTGTACTACACGCAGTGACAAATTTCCACAGGCTTTAGATTCTTTCTGGGATGACTCAACTACGAACAAGTGATTTGGAAAAAAAAATATTATCTCTGAAGAGAATCCTTGGTGACAATTTCTTTTCAAGTTATCTTAGGATTTTCTACTTACCATGATCTCTTCTAACTCATGCCTGCCTTGAACGTTGGAGACGAGAAATGAGTTTGGACTTGGGGATAAATCTGTGCCTTCCAAGTGCACGTTAGAGGGTCAGCTGTGACATTTGCATGGTTGTGCTTTGGATGTGGTGCCACATTTGGTTACATAAAGCAGAGCACCTCAGAGCCTCCCCCGAGCTGGCAGGGCAGGGGTGATGCTGCAGCATCCCTGAGCTCTCTGAGCAGGTGACAGAGGGGGACAGGGCCGTGCTCACAGCAGGACAGAGCTCACACACACACGGGCTCAGCTCGTGCAGAGCCTCAGCAAAGCTCGGACCAGCTGAGTCTCTGCTTGTGCCAATAGCAATGAGAAATTCAGCCTTTAGGTTTTTAAACCACAATCAATCTGCTTCAGAACCCGACTGAGATGTTTTGCCCCCCTGCTTCCAGCCCTGTGACTGTCAGGGTGAGGACAGCCACTGTTTCAGCCCCAGCTTCTGCTCCCGTCCTCAGCTCCTCATGAGGATAGAACAAGGCACCAACCGGATTATTGGATTTACTTTTCTGCTCTTCAAATGTAGATCTTTAAGGGGAAAATCATATCAATAACAGCTTCACAGACCAGCTGTGTGGGCCTTTTATAAGGGCAAGACTGGCAGTTGAGTATTTGAAATGTGTAGTGTGATAAGTGAATTCTTCTACAGCTGGATCTTCTTCATTGATGGAAAAAAGTCTGACAGAACATGGACAGGATTTGTCCCTTATAAACTAGGAAGTAAAATAATTCATAATCTCAATGATCTGCAGCAATCCTATCCCAATGATCTGCAGCAATCCCAGTGATCTGCAGCAATCCTATCCCAATAATCTGCAGCAATCCCAATGATCTGCAGCAATCCTATCCCAATGATCTGCAGCAATCCCAGTGATCTGCAGCAATCCTATCCCAATAATCTGCAGCAATCCCAATAATCTGCAGCAATCCCATCCCAATAATCTGCAGCAATCCCAATGATCTGCAGCAATCCCATCCCAGTGATCTGCAGCAATCCCAATAACATAAAACACCCCCTGAAGTGAATAAAATCACCGCAGATATTGTAGCTAACATTATCCAGTAGCTATGAAAATTCTATTTAAGACTTAAATTAAGGAAACTGAGGTATCAATTTTCCCAAAATTTCTTTTCTATTCAAAGTGGGTTCTGAAAGGATTTGTTGTCCAAAATTAGAAGTGATTTAAAAATTATTCCTACAGTGAATTTTTAAGACATAAAATTTTGATTTGATTCCAGTTTTGATCTTTATCTATAAATTATATTTCAGAAGGAAAGTGATGTTGAGAGCAAACTCAGTGCTGATTTCAGTCTGAAGTGCTTGGAGTAACTGTTGTGTAAATGGAATCTTTTCTGTGCAAAATAACAATTATTGGAATGTTTCACTAGAATGATGTTGCAATGAAAAACATACAGTGAGAAATCAGTACTTTTTATACCAGTTGTATTCAGGAGTTTATCAAGTGATGCCTACACAGCTGAGGTTCATTCTGTAGCCTTACAAAACTGTGTAACAAGACTGAAATCTAGGATGGAAGAAAAAGCCATGTTAGTGGTGCATAAATACATCACAAAATTTTCTTTTGAAACATAGATGCTTTCATTTACCAATGCATTCCTTTTAATACAATGTATTTCTTTTAATACAAACTACAAATTCCTAAGGAAATTATCCCAGTCTGATCCTGAACTCTGCTTGTGCAAGGAATTATGATTCTTTCCCCCCTGTCTTTCTGAAATAAAGCAGACAAAACTCAAACTGCAAACTCTTTTCCCAGAGAGGTGTGCTCATCACTCCACAGCAGCGGGTGAAAAGTTTATGGAAACACTTCTCATCTGAAATATGATTTCCATGATGCTCTGGAAGGCAAAGGGTACCACCAATAATCCAATTAGTTACTCTGAGTTCTGTGATAAAGCCCAGGGAATCACTTTGCTGTTGGTTGCTTTGGTCTGGGATTTTTTTCCTGGCTGGAAAGCAGTGGAGGCTGATCTGGAGACTCTTTTTTTTTTCCTGGGTGAGTGGAGACTCATCTAACAACTGCCCAAAGAGAAAATCCTCTCTTCTGCCAAGGTGATATTGCTGTGTAACACCTCCCTTAATTCCAGCCCCTCTGCCTCCCCCAGGCCAGTCTGCCCAGAGGAGCTGGGATGAAAGGAGGCAGCTGGTCAAAAACAAGGATCCCAGGAATTAAACACGGCCTCTGGTGGTGGCCACAACAAGGGGGGCACTGCTTGGTGCTCTTCTCCTCCTGGGTTGTTTTGAAAGGCCAATGAAAGCCTAAGGAGAATCTCAGGCAGTCACAGCAGCACAAATCCCCATTATTGCACTGCTGCTGCCCAGCCTCGGTGCTGGAAATTTTGCATTCTGCATCTTTGTTGCCTTCTGTAAATGTTACAAATAGCAGGAAGGGATGGATAAAACGACACAGATGCTTTAATTATGATTTGATTACAGAGCAACCAGAGGAGTCTATTCTGAGGAATATGCAATTAGAGAAAATTCTGAGGACTATCTAACCTTCCGAAATTAAAATTAACTGGGATTATTTGAACAGGGTTTGAACATCTCTGAAAAAAGAGATCATTCCTCAAGGATCCTGCTGCTCTTGTCTGCTGGATCCTCTCTAGCTTAGCAGATGGGCTTCAGGGTAACACAATGTCATCTTCCTCAGCTGCACGTGCTGCTTCCTTCACCTCCCAATCCCACTTTATTCCCATTTTAGCATCCCTTGCTGGTCACCTACAGGAGGGTGACACAGAGCCTGGAAGGAAACAGCCAACCTTGGGTTGGAGCAGACAAAAAAGGGAGAGCAGTTTAAGCATTCCTGGGTCATCAACAGAGTTTCTCCATCCCAGGAGCAGGAAAAATGGAGCCGTGCACACTTGTGATGCACGTTCCAACGGGAAAGTGGGGATGGAAAATTCCATGCCTTTTCCTCTGGCAAATTATTTAATGGAAGGAAGCTATATGATTAAATATGTTAAGCTTCTCTGTGGGCTTAAATGGTACAAATAGGCTGAATTTAATTCCATTGATTTTGTTGGTTGTGGAACATGAGCAGAATTCCAAATCTGTCCCAGGGCTGAGGAGCAGCATGCCTCCAGCTCCGGTGTGAAACCACTGAAATCCCATGGAAGCTCCATCCTGCATGGGAACCATGGCTTTCTCTGCTGTCCTGAGCTGGGCTCAGCCAGCTGCACGGGGCAGGGGAGGCAGTGGGTCAGCCTGGCTGCAGGGGCTGGGCTGGGCACCAGCAGGGCACGAGGCTCTGGGGTTGTGCCCTGCACCCAGACACGACCCCTGGCAGCAGCTGCAAACCTCTCATGTTTCTCTTGCTTCCCCTCAGTGCTTGACACATTCATGAGCCAGTGGTAAAAGGGCTTTTTTTGGGTCTTCTTTTCTGCAGAAGTTTTCAGTGTTTATCGCTTCTGCTTGAAAATCGTGTGCAGAGTGTGATGTCAGCTCTCCAGCCTCGGAGAGCAGGGCCTGCCTGGACCCCTCCTGGACTCTGCTTGGGCTGGAATGCTTGTTCTGAGGCTGGGGAGGAAAGGAGGGTGGCTCCCACCTCAGCCAGCCCTGTTCCTGCACTGTTTGAACCCATGAGAAACCAGGAAATGGGGCTTTGGTGCTGCCTGGGTGCTCTGGGGAGGGATGGGGGTGCTGAGAGGGGCACAGCTGCTTCCCTCCATCCCCAGTGGGGATGGCTGACCTTGGTTTTGACCTTGCTCACCTCCAGAAGACCCCAGAGCTGCCCTGACAGGGAATGTGGCTGTCAGAGATGCTGCTCAGGACACTCAGAGAATCCCTGCTCTTCCCAACAGGTGCTGAGCACATTTAAGCTGAGCTTAATTCAGCAGCCTGTCAGTCTCCTTTGTCACTTGTAAGGACATTTGCTGGCATAGTGCCTTATTTATTTATTTCAACATCTCTTTTTAGGAGCCTTCAAATCCTCCAACTTCAAAGCATTTCTGTGTGTTCCTACTGACCCATGTGTATTTCCCAGGGATAAACCCCAGGCTGACAACTTAGGGATGATTTTTCAAGGGTCTCTTTAATAAATGAGGTTATTTATTTTCTGCCTGAAATTCCCTAGTTGGTGACTAAGAGAAACTTTGTATTAAGCTGTGCAGAGCATAATGAGGTTGGTGTAATGCTTTGATGTGGAAATGCCTAAATGCCCAAAAAAAAAAAAAAAAAGAAATCGTGTTATTGATAGAGCTTGTTTAAGCTATCTAGGGACAGTTTATATCAAGCAAATATAGATTATACTATAAAGGTTATAGATTTTGATAATAGCCCTTTAAAACTTTAATAGCAGACATCATAAAAAGGTCAAAATCAAATTATTTTCCTGGCCCATGCTGCTGGTGCTTACAAGCTGAGCCCTTTTTCAAAATAAAGACCCGTGTGATATCAATTACAGAGGCACTAATGTTACAATAGATGTGCAGGGAGATTTGATTTCCTAACACCTATTACAAACCTGTTCCTGGTGAACAACCTGCCTGGGCAGGCTGTTCAGTGTGTGGAAATAAAAGGCTGGAGTGGATTTGCAGCACGTTAGTCTCGCCTAATGAAGGTGGTTACATAAGAATCCCTTCCCCTCCCTGCTGGAACTCTGTTTCCCATGCCACTTCTTGCTTTCCATGTTGCTGATAGATTAGAAAAACCAGACTTTGCTGCATTTTCTTCTTTTCTTCTTGTGTCTGTTCTTGAGGCTGATTAGCACAAAGTAGCTCTGAGCCGTGGCTTGGGCACCAGAGATTCTGAGAGCCTCAAACCGCCCAAATAATGGAGCAGGATGAAGGATGCTGGTTGCCATGGGAACAGTGCATGTGCCACACAAGATAATGGAACTGCTGTGGTGCAGGGATCCGTGCTGAATATTGATTTGAGCTCTCTTGCATTCCTTGGAAGCGCTGGGCTTTGGGTGTTCCACCTGGCAGGGCAGAGCAGCTCATCAGCTGGGCTGGGGCCAGGGAGAATTTCCACCTCTGAGCAGAGCTGGCTTTTCCATGGGATGGGAGAAGAAAGAGCAGGAATTCCTGGGGAGAATTATCAGGGTCACAGCCTTTCCTTGTGGAGCTCAGAGAGCCCTGGGTGTTGAGCTGGAGTTAATGAAGAGTCGGAACTGAGGTGCTCCAGGGGAGTGCCCTGAATTAAAGTGACAATAAAACACCTCAGGAAGCTGAACTTTCACCTGTGTGCTGTTTCTTGTGGTGGCTGTCACCTGGACACCTGCACAGTGCCACAGCTCCCCTCTGTATCCATTCACAGTAGCACTGAAAAGTCCATTTTTGTCCCAGCTTGTCAAGGACGTGTCTAATTAGTGGCAGAGCTGTGCAAAATTGTGGGATTAAGAAACATCAACTCACTGGCAGCCAAACATTATTATTATGGCAGTATTGGCCATTTCCCCAAGCTGGGGCAAGGTAAAACATGAAAGTTTTAATTTGGGGGAAGGTAAAACATGAAAGTTTTAACTTGGGGGAAAGTAAAACATGAAGGTTTTAACTTGGGGCAAGGTAAAACATGAAGGTTTTCATTTGGGGCAAGGTAAAACATGAAGGTTTTCATTTGGGGCAAGGTAAAACATGAAGGTTTTCATTTGGGGCAAGGTAAAACATGAGGGTTTTCATTTGGGGCAAGGTAAAACATGAAGGTTTTCATTTGGGGCAAGGTAAAACATGAGGGTTTTAACTTGGAGGAATTCTCTGGGAGCAGGATCACACTTGGTCCTGTTTTTTAGGTGAGGTTGGGATTCTTGCATAAAATGAACAAAGCAGGATTGGTTCTGCTGTAATTTTGCAGCCTGAAGTTCTGGCTCCTGGAATGACAAAGAAACTCTAATTATTGTTCCTCTGGCCCAGATCCTCAGTAACAAAAACCAGCAAAACTTTCTCAGTGCTTTCTCTGCTTGGCAAGAGGCAGCTGGGGCCACTGTTGCTCGGGAGGATTGTGCAGATGAGGTAATGCAAATTAAATTCCTGTCCTTCTCATGTTTCCCCCCTCCGGGAAGGGTGATGCCACAAACTCTTGCTTACCTTCAGCAGGATTGCTGGCACTTGGCCACCTGTTAGAGAAAATGTTGTGTAATTATTGACCTTAACAGGTTTTGGGAAATGATCTGAATTCTTTCATACCTGCCTTGTGCTCTTTGGACCTCCTGGTGTTGTCTGGATCAACCTCAAAAGTACTGGACCTTTAGGAAATGTGAATTTCTGTGGCAGCTCTAATAAGATGCTTATCTTGAGGCAGAGATGGTGAACTTTAAAAATATCTGAGGTGTTATTTGTCAGAAATGTGTCTGGGAGGACAGATTTAGAAATTCTAGGCTGTTGTGCCCTCTGGACACGATTTGCAGGTTTGTGCGACTTTGTTCTTCAGCACAGGTCATGTCCAATGTGGTGCTCAGACAGCCATTCTGTTTACTCTCTCCTGCTGGTTTTGGCTTTAAATCCTGCCACCACATCCCAGCAGAGCTCCCAGTTTTATGGCCAATTCCAAAACCTGATTGTACAGGATCAGCTCCTCTGGACTTCTGGGGTTTTTGTACAGCCAGCACAAACTGAGATATCATTTAAGACATCTTTTGATAATCAGGACACCTGCTCTGTAATGTACAGAAAGTTATATATTAGAGCACCTAAACACACTAGTGGACTTTGGTATGTTTAATTAAAGCCATTA
>VYZP01072099.1:0-29763 GCA_013400635.1 Hypocryptadius cinnamomeus | reverse complement strand
TTTTTTTTTTTTTTTTTTTTGGTTGGTTGGGATTTTGGGGGTTTTTTTTGTGATGCTTTAATGTTTTCTGAGTTTATGTAATAATTTTGCAGGTGAAAATCTTAGTCTGTTTTAGAAACAAAATCTATTTTGGATTTAGGGGGTGAACTAATTAACGAACTTGGACATTAGGCATGGCTTTAGATATCAGCAAGACTTCTGCCTGAGTGAAAACTGACTGGTGGTGGAGCAGTGCCTCCCGTGCCCTGTGATCCATCCCTTCAGGTGCAGCTGCTGAGCACAGCAGGATTGGGATTTCTGCCAGCTGCCAGGGATCATCTGGCCAGCTTTGCCTGTAAATGTACAAATCCACACCCCAGCACCACTTTTGTGTGTGTGAAAATGTGTGTACTCCACTATCCCCCCTTCTCCAGGGAGGCTCCTGCCCTCCCCTGGCAGTGGCTAAGATGATTTCTGGAGTTATGAAATTCTTCAGCTCAGGTCCAAGTGAACAGACTGAATGTCATCTGGAGCTTTTGCTCTGGCCTGTGCTGTGCACCCAGCTGGGAGTGGTTTGTCACCATAACGAGGTGACAATGTCGTTCTGAGCCAACCTGCAGCAGTGGCACAACCATTGATTGTCACTCCTTTGTTCTTGGGCTGTCTGGGCTAGTCCTGGGCAAGCAGCATCTTAAAGAAAGCTCAGCTTTAGGTATGGAGGCAAGCAGAAATGTCTACAACCACACACAGCAGCCTGGCTATGTGCCTGTGGGGGTTTGTGGGGTTTTATGAGGTTTTATGGGGTTTTATGGGGTTTTAGGGGTTTTATGGTGTTGATGTCTGTCAGCCTATTGCTCTGCACCCAGGAATATCCCGTATCATAAATGGTGCTAAATTTGATAAAACCAGGGGCTGTGTTTACACTGTGATATCTTCTCAACTGCCATTTTTCTGAAAAAGTAGACTTTGAGGGGATAAATCTCAAAGCCATGTGAAAGGCAGGGAATCTGGTGGTGCTGTAACATAGAAAACCACCCAAATGCTCACCTGACCCCAGCTGACCCCTCAGGTGACCTCTCTTGGCTGAACTCCTCTGACCTGAGAGCCACTGCGGATTGCTGGGGTGTGGTGCACAGCATTCTGTAATCCCCCCCTGTTCACTGCACTAAAACTGGGATTGTAAAGTAAATTATCTCCCTGTGGCTGCCCAAGTCTTAGGAGAGCAGGTGTGAGAAAAAATGTGGCTGCTGCCCCCTCCCCAAACCCACAAAAGCTCTGCTTGCTGGCTGGAACACAAAACTGTCCCAATGACCAGCCTGTGGTGTTGAGAGGGGAATAAGAAGGAATATTTCTGGGAAAAACAGCAGGGAAGTGAGCCAAGTGTGCACCTTGGAAAGATCTTGAATAAGCCAGGAGTTTGGCCTGGTTGTGAATCTGGCCCTGGCATCTTGGTCCCATCCCTGAGGAGCACAGGGAGGGTTTTGCTGGATCCCAAACATCACCAAAGGGGGCTGGCTGTGGTTTATCACTCAGAATTCCCTTTTGAAGTGCTCACAGCAGCCTTCCAGAGGAGGCAGCTTTGCATGGACACGTGGTAGGATTCCACCTTCATGGCTGGCTGGAACAGGGGATGGATGGCTGTGCTTCCAAACTCAGGCAGGGCTGTGGGGAAGATTGTTCTCCCACATTTGCATTCAGCCACTCCAAGGATATCAATTTCCCCTGAGCATGGGGATGATTCTGCTTTTACACAACAAGAGTTTCCAAGGAGGCACTGGAGTGACAAAAGCTGTTGTCAGGGGTCTCCAAGGCACTTGACAGGTTTATAGAGTGATGATAAACTGCTGGGGTAGTCTCAGTGGAAATTGGGTTTGATGGAAATAATAAAGAAGTGGAGGTGCTCAAGGACATAGTTCGAAAGCAATTTGGAGAGGCCGTGGAACATCTGGATTTGTCTCAGTGTGATTCCTCCCACAGAAGGGAGCTGAGCTGTGACTGCTGGGATTTATTACAGCTTTATACCTTTTCATATGGAAAACTGAGCTTCAGCACAAGAGCCTGCTCCTGTCTTTATGCAGATTACATTAAAATAAATGGCTAGCTGATGGAGGTAATATCTTGGGGATAGGGAAGGTTCAAATGAAATTTCTCCAGGAATTCTCTTATTTCACAGGAGCCTGTATATCTTAGCCAAAGTGGTTTAGTAATGGACAAATATGCACCTGAAAAAAGCTTAAATGGGCCTTTAAATATGTCCCAAAATTTCCTGGATAATTTTTTTAAGTCTATTTTTAAAAAAACCACGCACACTATTATGTTCAGCTCACATCTGTGCCAGCACTGACAGTGGTAGAAAGGCAACCCCATTTAGTTTCTTTTGTTCTTTATATAAGAACTTGCTGCCTTGTCTTTTGAGCAACACAAAAGCTGTTTTATTTCAAGGAACACACACTTGCTGAGCAAACCCCTCAAGAGATTGTTTTTCCTGTCATGACACCACCACACTTTCATTTGGCCACTATTTTTGAAGTTGTAGAAAACCTCAAGAGAATTGCATTGCAAGGATAGAGCTGCTTGTGTTGGGATTTGCTTCAAGAGGTTAAAAAAGGGATTGCTGAGAGGTGCCTGAGGCATGGCAGGTAAATATATGAGTAGCTGGTGGTTGAATTCCAGGTGTGTTGTGGCCACAGGTGAATTATTTTCATTTACAGATGTGCTGATGTTAAAAGTGACATGGAGGGGCAGGGCAATAATCTGCCTTTTTACAGATGTTGTTTGAAATTCTTTGTATTCTGACTCCCTCCAAAGCTTGTGTAGCTTCATTTTGGCCACAACCTATTGAGAGGAGTAATTGAGTTCATGTCAAAATTAGCTGCTTCCTCCATCCATGCAGACACTCTAAAAACCACACTGGTGAGGATAAACAGACAGGAAAGCAAGCAGAATAAAAGTGGGCAGGTTTCTGGGCAGGTTTCTGGGCAGGTTGCTCCCTGGGGGTAACCAAGGTGTGCAGACTGAGGGAAAACTGCTGTTAAGTGCCCAGAGATGTGTCAGTGGCACTTCCCTTGGGCACAAGAACACATGGAAATAATTAACTCTGCAAAGGAATGGCCACAATGAGGGAGCTCAGAATTCTCCTCCGTGGGAAGCAGATGGGAACCATCAAGGCCACCCTCCCTGCCTGCCTTGGCTGCTCACAGGAGGCTCTTGGCAGCAGCAGTGCAGAAATATTTGCTGCTTGCTCCTGAAGGAGCAGTTGCTCCCTTTTGCATCCTTTGGGATGAAAGAATGGCCAAGGAGCCAAAGCCTGGGCATTTTTTTGCCCTCATGCGCCATTTCATTCCACTTGGTCTGCTGATTTTTGTTAACAAGTTCCGCTGCACTTAATCCAGCTCTCCCCAGCAGGGGCAGGGTTTGGGTGCTGGGTCCAAGAGAAGAGTTTGCAGCTGAAGAGTTTGAACAGCAGCAGAGAACAACCTCAGCTTGCAACACCTCAGTCTGCTCAATGCTTGCTTCTGGATTAGGAGCATAAACAAGCAAAAACAAAAAAACAACTCTGCAGAACAAACCAGGCAAAGAGCAAAACCTCTAAGAATTGCTGTTTAAGAAGCAGCTCTGGGACATGAGAGATTACTCTGCTCAGCACCTGGCCTGTGTGGCAGCCTGCCTCGTGTGTGAAAGCAAAAGAAATGTCTGTCTGCAGCTCCTTTTGTTATCAGGGCTGGATTCATGCACTCCTGCAGAGAAGGGCTGCTGGAAGGAGATTTCCATGGGTGCCATCCACTCTTCTGGGCTCCTGTTACCTGTGATTTTCTGGGATGGTTTCTATGGGAAGCCAGTCTGTGGATTTGCCACATCCCCTTGTCTTTTCTGCTGGCTTGGGCTGGTTCAGATCACACTGCTTTGTCTGTTTATTATTTTTTAAAGGTATTTGCTGTGATTGTGTATGAATTGATGGCAAGGGGTTGTTCTAAGCTCTATTCTGAGCTGGAATGTTTGTTGTACAGCAGTTTTTTCTCCGTGGTTCTCCTGCCTTCGAGGTGGAGGCTTTGCACACAGCTGCTGGAAATGAGAGGAAGCTCTTGGAGTGGAATTTGGGCAGCTGGAAGAGAGAGAAACGGGGTCTTTGCAGAAAGCCATAGCTCCACTGGCCTGGATACTCTTCCAGCAGTGGACAATGCAGTTCTGTGCTTCTAGATCGTGATGGGGAGCATGAAATGTGGACTGGGTGGCAGCTGGGCTGCTGTGACTTTTTGTGTGGGAGGGTCCTTATTTTCCGCAGGAAAGCTGAATTGGTCATTGTTCTCTCCGGAGGATGGGAATCACAAAAGAATGCTGCTTCCATTTATTCTCCTTACAGTTTTAATTCAGTTCCAGCTACTTAATGTCACCACTGCTTCCACAAAATGTTTCCAGTTCTGGAACAGCAAATTAAAATAACCTCCATCCAATTTAAACCAAGGCTCTGTATTTTGTTTGTGTAATGGTGGCATCTTCCTTAAAAGCAGAGTGAAATTCCATCACTGGAATCACTCTGAAATGCACAGATGAATAGTGTGTGAGGGTGTCTGAAGTGCCTTGCAGATAGATGTCTCCAGCACCAGCAGGGTTTGTTTGCAGGAGCTGTGCTTAGCAGGAGCAGGAGTTCTCTGTGCCATGTAGCAGTCAGGATTCACAGCTTTCCTGTGAGATCTAATACTCCAGCAATAAAGAGTTCCTTTGTTTACAGGAGTGCAGGGGGGGAAGGCACCCTCCAGGCTGTTGTTTCTAGCTCCTGACATGTGATAGAACACGAGCGTGCCTTGGCTTGTGGGATGTCAGATTGGCACCTTCCCAGGGAGGGGGGATCTTCAAGGGGAGCTGGGAGCTGACACTTTGTCATCTCCTGTGATGAGCCCTACAAAGAGCTGCTGAAAGCGCTGGAGGATGTGGTGCATAACAAAAATGGAATGCTGGGAGAGTCAGACACAGGGATTTGTGCTCAGGAGATGAGTTACACAAGGTGCAGCGCTGTCTTGTGGGGAGCACTCGCAGGTAATGGGAATTTCTTGGCTAATAAAAGGCTTCAAGCTCTGGTCCCATGGGTCTGAAAAATGGTGTTGGTATTTGTGGATGTGTTCGGCAGCTGTAACCCTTCTCCTGCCCCCATCCACATCTTTCCCTCCCTAGTCTGAGCTGGCCATTAGACCAAAACAAAATTAAACCTGGTATTTCCAACCCAAACTAGGCACTAATCAGTCAGCATAGGGTTTTTTAAATTTTTCTGAGGAGTCTAAGGAAGATATACACCTCAATCCCACTGAAATGCACAGGTGTGTACTTCTGAAACATTCAGCCACACTCTTTAATATAATCCAATAGTGATCTTTGATCACCACATTCTGAATTACATATAAGTATCTGCTAAGTGATATTCCCATTGCCCATCTAATGGTTTCAAACAATAATGCTCCCACCGTTGTTTTTTTCTCTCTATTTAATTTTACCACTTGATACCCACAAGTGCTTCCACAGCTCAAGAGAACCCAATTTTCCTCAGCTTCCTCATTGAGGTAGGCCGTGAATTGCTGTGAATTTTGCACAAGTTTTCTTATCCTGAACAAACCTGAAGAAACAGAACACTATGAAAACGTGCAAATAGCATTGGCCCTTCTGAAGTGTGACAAGTTTTTGCCTTCTTAAGCAACATAACAGCTTTGCCCTGAGTGTCATTATCCCTTCAGGATTATTGGGAAAGTTTGATGCTTGTGCTGGTAACCAAACATAAAGACCCTGCGGTTTGAAGATGGGAATGATGGGAGTGCAAAATTGGAGATATCTGAATGCAGCCTCTGCTGGTGGGAGGCACTTCAGCCAATGTTTACATCAGGAAGAAACAGTATTTGGAGCTTATTTACTCTATTAATAAATGAATAAATAAACAAGTAAAGGCAGGAGGATTTATTCTGCCTTCCCTGATGGAAAATTTCATCCACAGCAGCTGCCTCCATGGGCCTGGCTTCCCCCAGGATCTCTGGGCTACCTTTAGAGGTGATAGACATCTCCAAATTTCATGGTGCACCACACAGAAAATTTGGGAAGAGCCTCTGGAGGTCATCAGGCTCATACAGGAGCGCTGTGGCTTTGGCTGTTTGGCTGCATTTGATTGGCTTATAGACAAATGGCAATAAATCAGTAAATTATGCACATCCCTCACTTTCTCTGTTCCCTCCAGGCACACCAGTGTTTGTAGCTACAGGGCAATGAAGATTCCTCTCCTGACTGTAATAACTTTATACCGTGGTGTGCTGTTTGTTTGTTTAGGTTAAAATCCGCTCCCTTTAGTGAAATTCCATTTTCCTTCAAAGTAACACAGGTTCCCAGTGGAGGCTGAGGATCTTCACAGCTTCCCAGAGCCAAGGCCCCCGTATGCACAATCCCTGCAGTCTGGCAGGATATTTGGAGCAGCTCCATTGCTGCTTTAGACTGGCTTAGAGCTCAATCACAGGGGAGAACTCTTCACTCAATCTGTGCCGTGCAGATAAGAACTGAGATTTTTCTGTGGAGAAATTGGACTTGTTTTGTCATTTTATTGTGCTCAGAGGGTATGGAATTAACGATAATGTGCATTATTCTTGAGGAGTCCCATTTGCCTGGTTAATACCTGGAAGATGAAGCTCCAGAGGAGCTGGGATGTGTTGTTCCAACTCAATATTGTTCAATACAGAAAGATTTCTGTTCTTCTGGAGAGCCAAGGATTTGTCTAATAGGCAGAAACAGATTTTTATTTTGATTTCTTTAGGGAAAATGCATTTTGGAAAAGGAGGTGATTAGTAAAGAATAAAGAAATATGGAGTAATATAAACGATAGTGTTATTATTTCAGTCCAGGTTTTGCAGCGTTGGGCTCTGGTAAAAAAATAAAAGAACTTTGTGCCTTGGTATGAACAGGTGCAGCAATTGCTTTTGAAATGAGTCCAAGCAAGTAACATTAAGTCCTCATTTTACACCTCAGTGAGTGCTGTGCAAAGAGCAGAACTTCCCAGCAGCAGAAGCAGATATAATCCCATTGATAGCTTTGGCGCTGGGCCTGCTCACTTAAAGCAGCGGAGTAGTATCTGCTCATGCCTCAGCAAACAGAACCCGTTCTATTATATAGGTCAGGACTTGTTTTGGGACAGTCCTCAGCCTTTTGAACGCTTCCCTTCCCAAGGTTAATGCTGCATTCCCAAAAAGAGTTTCTGTTCCCCCAGCGCCCGCTCCCGGGCCTGCAGGAGCCGCGGGGCCGGCGCGGCCTCCCCTCGGCTGGGACCTCTGAGGGCCCCAACAATGGCAGCAGGATTTGGCTTCCAGTCCTTCAGAACTTCCCTCCCGAGGGGAGAGGGAAGGGCTCCCAGCACGGAGGGTGAATGCACTCCTGGGACCAGAGCCTGAGGAACACTTTCAGCTCCTTTAGAAAGGCGGCAGCTCTGTGAGACCACAGTGTTCCCAGCTTGAAATCCTGGGACAAAAGGGGCAGGGAACCTTCCAGAGCCAGTGCTGCTGTGGGGAAACAGCTCTGCTGCTGCTCAGGAGGTGGATGAGCCCCTGGGGAACTGTCTTTAATTGGTGAATAAAAAAATAATTTGGAAAAGGAGTCAGTGCGGGGTTCTGGGAACTCGTTGCTGATGGGGCAGAGAGGTGGTTTGGTCTCTTGTGAATGAGGAACTGCCTTGGGATTCTCTGTGGCAGGTAAGGAATATATAAAAAATATATTATACATAATATTCTGCCTGCTCCCTACTTCTCTCCTTCCTTCTCTTCCCGACCAAGAGCCAGGGATAGTGGAGGGAGTGGAAGGGAATTTTCTCCTCTGCTCCCCATTCCTGTAGCTCTCCTCCAGGAGCTCTGCATGAGCAGGGGCAGTGCTGCTCAGTGGTCTTGCATTAGGCTCAGCATTTTTTTCAGAAATGTTGGTGCTGAATATTATCTTTTCAGTTTTATTTTAAAAATTCATTGAAGTAAGATTGTATTTTGAGTATTTCTCTCAGTGTTCCCGGTCACAAGACCCAGAAAAGTTCAGTGCTCACTGGGGTTCTCCCAGTTGCTGTGAAACCTTGAACCAGTTGGGAACATCTCAGCTTTTTTATGTTTTTCTTTTTTTAATGGAAGCCTCTGTAGTGAGGCAAATAAAAAGACATTTCCAATAATGGAACCATCTCCTCCCTGGCAGGTTTCTCATGGAAGCATGGCTCAAAGTTTTCCTCCTGCTATTCAGCTGTGTTAAACTTCTGGGGTGTTATCTCAATTTCAAGCATCGATCTCACCAGTTTAAAGCAAAACTTATCCATTTTAGTATGAAGAAAAAAAAAAAAGCCACAGAGCTACATTTAAAAAGGGAAAGCACGTAATTCTCATCAAGAGTTGATTAAAGTCTTGAATAAAATACATTTTTCCTGTGCCATCACTGCTGTAGATTGTTAATAAAAAGTAAAGCTCAGCTGTGTTCTCCAGGAGCTCAAGGAGGCAGCAGTTATTTGCTTCCCATTAGGAAGGTGACATTCCCAGATAGATGGCCTAGAAAATTGTTTCCAGACAGTGAGAAAAATTAGTTCAGGAGGGTTACTGAGCATCCAGCTCTCTGCTTTGCAACAAATTGCTGGGTACCTGGCAGCACATGGCACTGTGACAAGTGTGCAGCCTGGGGGGTGGTGACAGAATGGGAGATGCTCCAAACACCTCTTCTCTTTCACGTTCTGGCTGAGCTTGCAGAGCTGGGTTACAAAATTCCCCTGTTTGGGGCTTTTTGTGGATGTTGATAAGCTGAGCAAGGATATTCCATTGGTGTACTATAAATATGGTGCCTCATAATAATGCTGGGCTTGGGTTTCTGGGGTTTTTTTAAGTGATAGTATGCTGTGCTCATTTTCAAATTGTATGAATTAAATGGACCCTAAGACATAGGATAGAAAGATATTTGGCATTTGTGGGGATTTCTGTAGCAGTTTTCACATGTGGAGGGATTTTTTTCTTACCTAGAAGAAGCTGTTTCACAATTGGCTTTTTGCAAATAAAATTTTTTTGGTTTTTTGTTTACTTTTGCTCCTAAATACAACAATGCACCTTATAAAACCAGTGCAAGGGGAAATAAACCTGAATTCATTATTCCAAAACACATTTTGCTCCCCTTCAGATCTGTTTGTCAGTATTTGGCACTGTGGGACTCTGCCTTCAGCCAAGGCTTGGAAAGTTTTAAATGGGAAGTAACTGAACACTCCCAAGCTGCTGCTGTAGGGAGTGAGGGAAATGAGGTTTAGTGTGCCATTTGTATTCCCCCAGGTTTCTGACCAGCATTTCAACCACAAAGTGAGGAAGAGATTTCCTCCTGTGATTCCTGTCGAGCCCAGCTATTGTGAAGGGATTGTGGGAGCTGAAAAAGAGCATAAAAAATACCTGTAAGGACAGATCCATGAGAAAAATAAGGCTTATAATTATGGTGCTCATTATGAAGTTTGTTCTTTGATTTAACAGCTTCCTGGAACCTGGGACTGACTCTCAGTCGCTTCTGGGGTGGAATTCATCAGCTATTTGTTAGGAAAGAGTTACCACAGGTCCACAGAATGCAATTACAAAGCTGACACTGTGCCAGGACTGTGGATTTACTTTTCAGAAAGTGCCAAGGCATCTTTCACAGTCACAGATCATGACTCTCACCTTTTGGATGGGACACGAGGCCGGTTTTATTGGGAAAATATGGCTGCAGAAATAATTTGCCCGGTGTATAAATAGTATCTGCATGTGGTTGTGTTCCTCAGGAGAAGAAGGGGAGCCAGCTGAGCTGCCAAGCAGCACAGATAAATTGTATCTGGAAAAGAGAAGTATTGGTTGCAGGAGGACAGAGGTAATTGGGACCATATGTTGTTCCAAGCTTTTCCTCAACTGAGCAGTCATGTATTACAGTGCAAACAGCTGAAAGTGCTCCACACTCATCTCTGAGTTGTTTTGTGTGTTCAGTGATGGCCTTGAGTTCTCTGGGGCTGTGCAAATCCAAAAATCCTGGTTGTTCCCTCAGCAGGAGCCAGTGGCTAAGCTGCAGAAACGAGAGCCAGAGGTGAACTGGGCTGTGGAGCAGCAGGGGCAAACAGTGCCTTGAGTATTGGCATCAGACAGCTGGGTGAGATTTGGGAGTGATGGAAAAAAGGAGTGGAAAAAACACTGCTGCAAGATCTCTGGAAAGGGAAAAGGTGGGATGGGACTAGAGGCAGAAATGAGGAATGCCAGAGGAGGCACAGGAGTGTGGGGTGCATGTGAGGGACTGCTCAGCTCTGTGAGAACACATTTGTTCCAGAAAGTTACTGGAGAATGTTTTCAGCAGGAAGCAGGGAATGTTCAAATATGAGCAAGTATTCAGATTATTCTATGTAAATTTGACCTCTGGCTTGCTGAAGGCCAATGGAGCAGGACTTTGCAAGGCCCAGGAGGCACATTAGCAGTGAGCAGCATCCAAATGACATTTCAGACACTAAATACAGCAACTCCCTCTCCTCCTATATGCCATCTGTCTTTGTTCTGTCTGTCTGGCTAATTTATTGGAGTCTTGTCTTGTGACAGTTTATTTATCCTCATCACAGACTTCTTTCATGTAGCTAAGATTTCCAGTTTGGCTGAGGGAAGGAATATTGCTGCAGTGCAATTCTCCATTTGTCTGAGAGATAAGTTACCAAGATCTCAATGTGCTCCCCTGGAGCAGTGTGGTAGGAGCCCAAATCAGTTCTTGACCCTGTGCTTTGTCAAGCCTCATTAAAAGCCACAAATCATCTGTCTTCCTGATGTGAAAACTGAGACTCTGCTGTAGTAGAGGAGCGGTGTTGTTAATCCTGCACCTGTCCTGGTAAAATATTCTATGATGGTAATTGCACATGTGGTGCAAATTTACTTTTGCTCCCTTTCCTTACTTCTTTGTTGCTGTTGTCCCATCACTATTTCTTGTATATTTTTCCTGCTTGGCTTCATAAAATGAGATTCTCAAGGGGCTGGAATGATCCTGCCAGCCTGGAGAGCACAGCCAGGGTGTGAGCTGGCTGGGGAGATGGAGTTGTTGGTGCTGCATGATCCATTTGGTAAAAACTGCAACAGATGCTGTTCCTCTTTGTCTGGAGATCTTCCCAAATCCAGCCAGAAACAGGGGCAAGGCAGCACCTTTTGGGCAGAACTAAGTGGTGAATAATTATATTCAGGCCTGGAAATTCCTAATCCAAGGGATTTTCTCCACCTCAAAACACAAGCTCTTAGTCCAGCAAAAAGTCACCCCTGGCTGTGCTATCCCAGCACAGAGAGGGTGTCCCTGGATGTGCCTCTGCCTCCCAGTATTGCTCCTGCTCCCCTTTTGCCATCACTTCACTTCCCAGCAGCAAGGGGGGTGAAGAATTGCCATCCCAGCTGTCCCAGGAAGGAGCTGATCCTCTCCTCCATGCTGTGTGTGAAATGGTGACGTGGAAGCAGGGCAGAAGAGGAGCAGGGTTTGAGCAATGCCTGTTCTGGAGACTTTCATCAGCACCTTGGGGTTGGTTTTCTGTGCTGAGAGCCCCCTTGCCTCCCCCAGGCTGCAGGAATGTGACTGGCTGTGGGAATCTTTTCATGCTGCTCTCCCTGAGCCGCTCTTTGTGCTTGCCTTGCCTTTGCCAGCCTGGCTGAGGGGCTCTCTGATCTCCCACACAGGTCGAGTTTCCTGATGGAAACTCTGCCTGGGAGCGTGCAAAGTGTGCCTGGCAGTGCCCTTTGCAGGGTAAATAATGAACATTTCCCAGGATGGAGTTTGGAGAAAGTGTGTGGAGGTGAATTTTTTCATTGAGACGAGGAGTGTGTGTGGGTTTTTTTTTCCCCTTCTCTGCTTTTCCAGAGCACTGCGCTGCCTAACTGGAAGATATAATGGCTGTATGAATTGCTATTTAATCAGGGATGCTAATTAAGTCTTAGCTCTTTAATGCTTTCATGGGAGAGCTGTATATGAATTGCAGTGGCTGGGATTGCAGTTGCAGGCAATTAAGCTCCTCTTGGCTGTGTAGAACCTGAAAGTGCAATTTTCTGAGGGAAATTCAGGGCTCGGAGAGATCCTGTCACCTTTAACATTTCCCTTGGACTGAGGGTACGAGATGTTTGGAAAAGGAAATATCCTAAAACAGCGAGGCAATGAAATAGTGCAATCATTTCAGATTTTAAGCAGCCTTTTTTGAGTGTATAATTACAGTAGTACATCCACTTTTATGGCACAGTTAATATAATTGAAGGTTAAATATAAAGCCCATTTGGAAAAAGAAATTTCGCTTGTTTTTTCACTTGTTTCGTTTCATACTGAAATCAAAAAAGGTTTTGAGCTGGGGCTGTCTGCTGCCTTATCAGATGGCAGCAAAGAATTCCCACTTCTGGGTCTGAGCAATCCTTTCCAAACAAGTTGGTCCCACCAGCAAGTGGATGGAGACATTTAAGGAGTGGGACAAAATGTGTGGAACACTTGTCAGGGTTGTGAAGCACAGTCAAAACCAACCCAGGAGCTACATTTTCAACAGAGAGCAAGCAGGTCTGCTTGTGAGTAAGAACTGGATGGGATTTTTAGGGTTTGAGGGGCTTTAGTCCCCCAAACATTGTATTTTGGTAGCTGAGATCAGGGATATAGTGTGGTGGTCACCTTAATTTTTGATCCTCTGGGGGCTGGTTCAGTAAGCATGTCAGAGCCTGGCATTCAAAAAGATGTCATTTCTGCATGGCAAAAGGGACAGAAGGGAGAAGAAAAATAAAGAAAAATATTAATATTTCTTGATCAGAATACTTCTTGGAAAAGCAGTCTGCCCTTAGGAGAAGCATAATTCAGAGACATCTCAGATACTTGAGGCCTGAGAAAGAGAGCACAAGATGGACGTTTTAGATTAAAGTGTGGTCCATAATCACACTCCTGAGATTACAGGGGTGTTTATTTTGCCTTTGGCAGAGTCCCCTCTCCCTCCCCCTTTCTGCTGTGGCAGCCACTTCTCATCAGGACAGCTGGAAAAGGAAAAGTGAGGAAGGGAGCAGTGATGTCCTCACCAACATCTCCCTGAGCAAAGTTTAGTGTCTGCCTGCTCCCTGCAGGTTGGGCAGGTTCCTTTCCCTTGACTCAGCGTGTTCCTGCACTGCTCTGGCATTTTCCAGCTGGGTGCCCCATCCCAGCACTGAATTATTTCACACCATGGCCCCATGGTGAGGAACTGGCAAATATCCATGGAGGGAACAGATCCCACAGGCTGTGCCACAAAATGGGGCTGAAATTGCCTGTGCCAACAGATCCCACACAGGCTGTGTCACAGAAATGGGGCTGAAATTCCCTGTGCCAGCAGATCCTACAGGCTGTGCCACACAAATGGAGCTGAAATTCCATAAGCTAACAGATCCCACAGGCTGTGCCACAGAAATGGGGCTGAAATTGCCTGTGCCAGTGTAGCCAAGCAAGTCCCCCAGCTCAGCAAGTCAGCTGGGCCACTGGAAATGCTCCAGTGGGTAATTTGATGAGTTTGTTCAACAGGGCTGTGTGTGGCAGCTGAGCTGGCATTTTCTGAGCCCTTTTAACTGCCTGGCTGCTGGAATGCTCTGCTTGGTGCTGATTCTGTGAGACCTGGGATCCTCCCACCAGCACTCTGGGCTTTCTTTGTGAAGAATTTCAAGTGATACCATCCTGCCTTCAGTCTGCCTTGAAGTATTTTCAATCAAATATATAAAATAAAATGTAGAAAAGCAGAAATGGTGGTTGGTAATACATGGGGGCTCCTTTTGCTTTGCATTTGAAACCTGTATTGGAGCTGGGATTAGGAAGGTCCTTCCAGGTTTATTCTCTGCAAAGCTTTTCTATGCACTGCTTTGGTTTTCAGCTTATTTCCAGCCTGCCCCTCTTTTGATCAAACCCCACAGGTGAAAAGGGAAGTTGTTTATGGCACAGACAGTCAGACTTCAGATGCTAAAATCTCCCCAAGGATCTGGATACCAAATTGCTGCTGAGATGCTCATTCCAAAATGTGGGGATTGGTGAGACGAATCCTTTGGATACTGCAAATTGCACTCTGATTTTGAGAGGGGAGGAGGACAGGCACTGTGTCAGCTACTCTTTTGAAGTTCATGGAGACCTTTGGAAATTTGGATGTTCCAAGTTTCCACAGGAGCTCTGGGTTAGAAAAGGCTGCCCTTGGAGGTGATTGCAGCCACCTGATCCTCCAGAGCCTGTTGGGTGGGGGAAAATTGTGGAAATGTGGAAAACTTTGTGCTCTAGAGTCAGAAACTGAATTCCTGAAGCAGAAATATGCTCAGGCTTTAAATGCTTCAGTTGCATTTGTTCACTCTGAGAATGTTTTTCCCACCACCCATCTGAAAGCTGCTCTTCCAGATATTTGAATGTTGGACCAGGTTACCAGGTTCCCATTCCAGCTTAATCAGTTCCTGTTAGATGGTTGAGGCCACTTCACCTTTCTTTTTTTCTGCCTTTGCTGTAAAACAGACAAATGTTCTTCCATTGATTTTTGCCCTCTGAAAGCTGCTCTGTGTAACGTGCTGGCAGGAAGGAATTGCTGCTGCTGAGAGAACTCACAGGCATCATGCAAGATCAATGCCTCCCTAACTTGTTCCAGCGTGAAAATACACGTTTTTCTAAGATCTGCTCCATGGATTTACCTGGAAATCCACTCCTGCTTGGAAAGGTTGTCAGGGCAGTCCTGAGGTGCTGATGGAAGTGGAGTGCATCGATCCCAAGGAGCCCCTGGGGTGGGACAAAGTGAAATCCATGAAGGGAAAAGCAGGCAATAGAACATGTACTACGGTGTGGCAGCAAAGGAATAGTTGCTAATCCATCCTAAATATCACTTGATGCCTGCTGATAAATAACATTCCTCATCTATTATCCAAAAGCAGCTGAGAAGACACATTTTCCTGATTGTCCAAAAAAAATACCCCCGTTTCCAGGCTTTTTGCTCAAATAAATTAATTTATTATTGCATCTGTGGTGGCCTGAGGGCTCTCTTCTCCACTGGAGAAACACTGGCACAATAATCTAATTTGGACTCACTGAGATTAGGGGTCATTTGCAACACCTGAATGGCAGGAGTGTGGGGTATTTGTACGTTCCTTTTTCCCAGTGAGGATCCTCTCTGTCAGCTCAGGGTCACAGGCAGATTTTACAGGTGGGTAAAGGCAGGATTTCCAGGTGTGCTTCAGGAAACTGAATTTTTGCTGATTATCAACTAGAGATCTGGCCCAAAGCAATGTCAACAGAGAGAACTGAATGTTGCTGTTGGCTCACGTTGGGTTTTTTGTTTGTTTTCATACATATGTCCTTTACTCTGAGTTGGAATTTAGAGAGCTTGAGGAATTTTAAAGAGAAACACTGAGAAATGTCATTTCTTGGGTGAATCTGAAGCACTGATTGAGAAGTAGGGGGTTTATTACTCTTCCTGTTGTGCTGCCTTAACCCAAAAGTCAGTCCAGCTGGAGTTCTTGGAGAAGCCCAGCTGTGGAGAAGGCTTGATTTCTGTTTTATTACTGCTAATTTCATTAATAATGGAGCTGCTGTCCAGGAAGAGCCTGAATTCCTGAAGCAGAAATATGCTCAGGCTGTAAATGCTTCCATTGCAAGGTGGTTTTGTTTACTCTGAGAATGTGTTCCCCACCATAGCTGCTCTTTCAGATATTTTAATGTTGGTTTTATATGTGCTCACAGTCATTAGTTTGCAAATGATGATTGAATTAGCAAATTAGATTCCTTCATCCTCGGCAAGTGCCACAAACCTTGCAATTGGAAGACTGTGAAAGTCTGAGGGGGAGAAAAAGCAGCTCCCGAAAAAAGGGGAGGGAAAAAACCACCAAACCAAATTATTTGCTGCAGCAAATAAGGTTTTATCTGATGTAACTAAATGCATATATGAGTGGGCTTCTTTTTTTTTTTTTTTCTTCTTGTAGAGTCAAATGAGATTAAAGTGGTCTCAGTATGAATGTTCAAATCCTCAAGTGTGGATCTGGAAAAATGTTTCCTGATATGCTCTATCAGGGCAGGCAGATGAAAATAAAGCTGTCAGTCCTGCAGCTTGCTGCAGACTCATCCATTTTGAGAGCAAGGCAAGCACTGTGTGTACTCTTACCCGATATGAAAACACATTTTTCCTCCTTGAACTTCTTGCTGATGAACTGTGTACCTTTGGAAAAAAGGCAAGCTTAACCTAATCTCCTCCAGGGGAAAAAAAAATCATAACTCCCATGTGTCATATTTTTGCTCAAGTGGTTTATTATTCAAACAAATGGTGTGGGGGGAAATAACTCCCTCCTTTGCCTCCTCGAGGAAGGCGTTTGCCTCCTAAGGCTTCATAGTGAAAAATACGCCCTAGAGATCAAGGAAAACATGTTTTGTAGTGGCTGGGAGTAAATAATTCAATTTCTGCCTTTGAATGAGCCGCTGTCCCCTTAGAACAGAGATGATCAGTGGGCTCAAGTGAGGATTTAACACTTTGGACAAGAGCTGCCATGTCACCAGCAAGGCTCCCCAAGAACCTCTGCTCTTCTCAGAACATTTGCTGGCCCTGCTCAGGAGCTCACCTGGCACTGAATTTACCCACATGCCCTGTTCGGTCTGGGACCTGCTTTTCTCCTCCTTCTGCTTGCTGCTCTGAGCTCCTGATCATTATCCCAGGGAATTCATTCTGTTCCAGTGTGGCCTCAGCATCCCTGGCAGAGGAGTTCCAGAGCTCCAAGCCCTCCTTCTGCAGCACAGACCAAAGGGGAAATTGTCCCAGATGTTGACAGTGGCTCTCAGGTTGCAGAATTAACCTTTGCTGCCAGATAGTCTGGAATTCTCCTCCAAGCCTTGATGGTGCCTTATCTCTGTGTGTGATAAGAGCAGCAGGTTTGAGCCATGGCAGAAGCCAGCCCTTGGTGCTGTGTGGCTCCCTGACCCTTTCAGCTGGTTGGCAGCTCTGAGCAATGTCACTGCTGGTGCATGCATGTCTGCTGGTAAGTTTGCTGAAAAAAAACCCAAAAAAACCACAAATCAATTCCTTTATGAGGCAGGAAATTGTTACTCTGTGTTTCCACTGCAGCCAGCAAAGTGGATATTTTGTCTTATGTTTGAAATGACTGACTTGCTGTGAGAGGCAGATATTTGTAATGGTCCCAAGCAAGGAGAGTTGTTAGTGGATACTCAAGGCATGCCTGAGGAGATTGTTCAATAGCTTTATTTTGACCAAAGCAGCAAAGCTTCGAAGCTTCTTTGCAGCTAGAAAGCTCCAGACAGGTAAAACCAAAATTCTGTTGATGGTTTTCAATGCATGTCCTCCACACTGGAAATCTTTGTATGATACTTCAATATATTCGAAATAAACCAATTTAAACCATCAGTGTAGTCAGGTAAAAACCACCCAGGTGCACTTTTAACCTTATAAATAAAATGCCACAGCACAGATATGACTGCCCAGGAGCAAAGGACTCCTCCAGGAAGGGATCCCAAATCCCCTCACCCAGGGTTTGACATTCCAGACAGCTGCAGGGAAATGAGAGCAGGGGCTGCAGCCAGACCTCAGGGGCACCTGACAAACCCAAAGTGGAGCCCAAAGGCGAGCAGAGCCTTCCTGCCGTGGGAGAATTCAGGAGCAGGTCTGCATCTCCTAAAGGCCAATTAGTTCCAGGAAGTTGATCTGAGGTGCTGCTGAGTTGTTGTTACGGGAATTAGGGCTGGGATTCAGCACTCCAAGATCCCCCCAAACGTGTTTGTGTTCTCTTCAGAGCCATGCCAAGGTTTTAGAACAGACCCTGACCCCAGTGCTTGTCTTGAGGGAGGCTGGAAATCCTCCTGGACAGGCGTGAAGCCTTGCCCTGCTGGCATTGTCATGCAATTGAGCCATCAGCCCAAACCAGCAAGGACTGCTTTTCATGCACTGAACCCTTGCAAAATGCTTGAATTTCTATTCAGCTTTTTACTTTTATTGCATTTATATTTCCTTTTTTGTCAACTGAAAAAACCCAAATTATTCTATTTATCTCCTACCCTCAGAGTGAGTGCCCTGATTGTTTGTCCTTATCACTTCAAGGCAGAAAGTTTTATAGATTTGCAAAGCACCTCAATATTGCAGCTTCAAATTCCTGATTTGACAGGAGGGGTGAGGGGGAAAAGAATTTCTTGTTTCCATTTAAACTGCTTTTAGTTCAGACTGAAATCCCATTTAAACCTGAAGGTTTGGATTGAAGTTTGAGGATCAAAGAAAACAGAACAGATAGAAAATGTGGCTTTAGCTTGGAGCTATATCTGAAAAGGGTAACCTCAGATTCAGGGCTTTTCTTCTCTCTACTGCACCCCCTCCAAAATGGTCTGATTTTTCCAATTTCTCCTGCCCAGAGTCTTAACTGCATTAACATGTGCATGTGCCCGCAGCCTTTTTTTGTTTGCTTTGCTCTGTATGATAACTGCATGTAAGAATCACAAATGTAAAGTCTTTTCTTATTCAGAAAACAGGGCTATTTCAAAGAAGCCATGAGCTAAATAGTAGAGGAAGCCCCAAAATTAGAATCCTTTGGATTAGCAGTGTTGGCAGCTGCTGTTGCCAGTCGAGAGGCTTTGTAAACCAGGAAACAGCATCTGCCAGAGCTGCCTCCTCTCCACCAGGCTTGGGGAAGTGCAGGCCTTGAGCTGGGCTAAAATTGGAGAAGGAGTTTTGTGGGAGTTGGGGGGGAAAAAAACAAATTCCAACAAAATGATAGAAACTGAAAGAAGCTTGACTTGCACGAAGGTGGCACAGCCAGCCTCTAAAAAAGGGGAATAATTTAGCTCTGTTTGTCAAAATGTATTTCTGGCCCTCACTCTGATGTTGGAGCTCCGTGGATCCTGCCTGGTGGGTGGGTCTGGGAGCTGCAGATAGCTTCCCCCTCTGGATGTCACCCAAAGTGACTTGCCCAGTCACACAGACCAAATCTGATCTCAGATGTGCCAAGATATCATCCCCTGAACAATAACTCTGCCCTGGCACTTTCAGGCAGCGTTTTCAGGTTTAAGAGAAACTCAAATATCCCCAAAATCCGAAGCACTCACTGGAGGTGGCAGGAGAAACACAAGGGAGACATGCAGAACAAAAATGTTGTATTTTTGTGGCCCAAATTCTGTTGGTTTTATCAATGATTTTGAAGCTCTACTTGAGTTTGAAGTGATCTTCAAAGCTCTAATTTTTCTTCAGCATCGCTCTACAGAAATTATTTTTCTTCTCCTTGTGGCTTCATTCTTAAGCATGAAATTGAAACTTGGGTAATATTTTTAAATCTAATGAAGACAATTGTAAACACTGTTAAAACTTTATTTCTCTCTCTCCACCTCGCCCCCACAATGGTGAAGATGCCCCTTTTCAAGCATTAAGAGCTAACAGCCTTTTCAGAGTAGAGATCCAGTGTCTGGTCTAAAATTGGCCTAATTGGGTACTGGGAACTAGGTGGGAAATCAGAGGCTGAGGAACACCAAGCAGTTGGTGAAAATCTGGGTGTTTGGGTCAGATTCTGTGGATTTGGGCCTTGGAATCTTGGTGAAAGCATTCAGTGTTGCCTTGGCTGCTGCTGCCCATCAACACTGGGCTCTTGTGTGTGACGTGGGGGCTGACACAAAGCAGGAGCCATTCACAGGCTGCTGATCAATAGTCAGTGCTTCCTTTCAATATGAGAAATTCAGGCTGGAATGATGTTCCTTCTGCTGCATTCTGACATGTGGTTCCACCTACTCTCACCCAAAACAATAACACTTTAAAAAATGGCACAGTAACAGATGGGAGCTGCCTCCAGCCCTCAAACAAACCAAAACCCTGGGGGCCTGAGCAGCACATACAGAAGGCAGGCAGAGTGATGGATATCCTGTTTTCACATCGTGTTTTCACCAAAGGAAATGTTTTACTTTGGGGATGTGGCACCTCCAAATAATTTAGGCAGCGTGTTGGTTCTCACAGGCTTCCAAAGCCACTGGTGAGCCCTGGTGCTGATGCCCCAGCCTGGCTCTGGCAGATTTAGGCACTGGCAGAGCAGATGCAGGACAGCAGCACCACCTTCTCCATCTCTTTTCCCTCATGGAACACTGCCTGCCAGCAAATTTGGCACTGGCACGCCAGGGCGTTCTCTTCTTTGGGAAGAGAAATGGCACAGAGCTTAGAGATTGGTAAAAATTAAATAACAAACACCCCCCACAATTACTTACACTGAGATTTTTTTTTTTTCTTCCCAGAGACCGTGATCCTTGCTGGAGCTTTTATGTGCTTTTATTTGCCTTTATTTGCTTCCACAAGGCAAAAAGTCTTTCATACTTAGTCATTTGTACATGCTGGAGATGAAAAGAGGCCGTTAGGAGAGTGTAGCAGCGTTATTATTGAAGGTTAAGGGACTGCACTGGCACGCAAAGAAACTCTGCTCTAAATTCTGCTCCAGCCTCCTGCTTGGGCAAATTACTTTGCCTTTCTGAGTACTTGCTGCTCCCTTTTTCTGGGCTGGCTTCCTGCATTGGTGTGTCTCCAAGGACGGGCTTTGTGCAGCTCCCTGGGCCCCAGGAGCTCAATGCCCCCAAGGCAGGAAGTCAGAACTGCCCAACTCCTGCCCCGGGCACAAACTCCAAAAAGACCAAAAAAAGAGGTGCAGAACAGCAGGAAAAAGGGGTGGGTGGGCTCCTCATCACCCTCATCGACTCCCAGACAAGGGGATGGGAGAAGGGAAACAAATCATGTGATTGGTGGTACCTGTGGGTGAGAATCTTTAATTTCTGCAGTTCAACACAGGGCAGTAAATCCATTTTTCCACTAAATCTGGCTTTGTTTCTGTGGCCAGGATGGACCAGCAATGTTGGTTTATTTCCTGGGGGTCAGCAGAGGGATAATGGAAGCTGTTGGAGCATCAACCCCAATGCTGACTGGCACCACGTGTGTCCTTTTTTGAGCCTCTCTGTGTTGCATTTTCTACCTGCAAACCAGTGTGTGCTCTCAGGGCAGGCCTTGGGGTCTGCACAACAACAACACCAACTAGGGCTGAAGAATTACACCCAATCTATGTAAAGAAAGACGAGCAAACCCATTTTTATGCAGCAGTAACTTGTATTATCACCCTGCTCCATTAAACTTCAGATGGATGGAAGTACAACCAGGATTCCAAATAAATATGGGAATGCTGTCCTTGCATTTTTAAAGCACATCCTATTTATTGTGTGGGAGCTAGAAATGAATGTGTGGTTGCTGTAGATGGTGATTATTATATATTATTATACTTATTAGCTTTTATTACATTTATTTACATTAATTTTTACATTATTTACGTATTATTTATATTATATTCCATTTATTACATTATTAATATATATTTATTATATTCATTATGTGTAATCAGTCTAGAAGCTAAAAATAGGAATTGTGACAAAGACTTTATTGCAAATGAACACAACAGTGCAAACAGCAAAGGAAACACCATTCCAGAAGGTGGGAATCACCAAAGCAAGCAGGTAACCCAGAGCCATTTGATTCTGTTGTAAATTGCTAGAAATCTATCTGAAGCTGGGCCCAAAGTGTTGTGGTGTGTAAATATGAAGTAGTAGGAGCAGATGGTGCTAATGTGGGCTGAGGAGAAATACACTCAAAATAGATTATAACCACCCCCAGCCTGTTAAAGCTACCAGGATTGATTAGGAATTGGTGCTGATCACTGTAAAATCTTTGTAAGGAACTGATTATCAGTTAGCTTTGATTTAATTCCCTATTGAGTAGAAAAAGCTTCTCCTTCCAGCATCTATTGTCTATTTCAAACAAAAATCTTGCAACAAATCTTACATATCACTCCCTGCTTGCAAGAAAATATTGTAGATTTTGCAGTGGGCCTCATGCAGGCTCCCAGGATTGTCAGGATAATTTTGCACTTGTGGTTTAAGTGTGTTTTTCTGTATCCTGACCTTGATGTTAACAAAAAGAACACAATCCATTGTCTTTCAGAAATAACCTTGCTATGGGCTATGTGGCCAGCACTTTCCATGATTTTGCATCTTGCATTTCTTTTTTGTCTCTCTTTTCTTTAATTTTAGTGGTTTTTTCCCTTTAATTTTACTGCATTTTTTCCAGACTAATTACAGAATCCCTTATAATTGCACAACTACACATTTGCTAGTAAATTCTTTAGAAATATGAAACTTTGGGTTTTTTGAGGATTAAGTGATTAATATTTATTTAAGGATCTAACCAGGATATGTCCTTGATAGCAACACAGTGTAAGAGACAAGCTCTCTCTGCAGGTTAGACCTTTGTATCTTTGCATTAAGAGGAAATTTTGTACCAGGAGAGCTACAGAAAATGATAAATCTCATCACTGAACTGGACTTGGGGAGTAAATACCTGTTCTTTGGGCTCTCAGTTGCTTCCTCAGGAATCTGCACGCCGCAGAAATTTGGACAGTTCTGGATGGGTTTCATCTTTATTTTATCCTTGCACGTGAAGATTGGAAAACAAAGCTTTTCCTTCCTGGGGGTGGTGGGCCTGTTTCCAAGCCACAGTTCAATATGATTTCTTTGGATTCCTGTGGCAGTTTGTGCATCCCATGAGAGACAGACAAGTGCTATAGGAAGGCTGCTACCCTTTAAGGAGAGGCAAGAGAGGCTATTTTTAGGAAACTATTTTCTTTCTTTCCCTCACATGCAGGCTCTGCTGTGTGGCTAGAGAGGAAATTTGTTTCCTTAGGGGTGGCTAGAATGGGAGCAAGCAGAGGAGCTTTCATGGACTGTCTTGGAGCCTGAAGGGAAATTGTCTGGGTGGGAGGGACCTGGGGGTGCTGGGGACAGTGGCTGGACACGAGCCCAGGGGTGCCCAGGGGTGCCCAGGGGTGCCCAGGTGTGCCAGGGGCCAGTGGTGGGCTGTGGCAGCCCTGGGGTGGCAGCAGGAGCAGGGCAGGGATTGTCCCCTGTGCTGGCACTGCTGAGGCACCACCCCAAACCCTGGGGCAGGGCTGGGCCTCACAAGAGGGACCTGGAGGGGCTGGAGGGGGGCCAGGGCAAGGAATGGAGCTGGGAAGGGGCTGAGGGAGCTGAAGGGGCTCAGCCTGGAGAAGAGGAGGCTCAGGGGGGACCTTGTGGCTCTGCACAACTCCTGACAGGAGGGGACAGTCGGGGGGGTCAGGCTCTGCTCCCAGGGAACAGGGACAGGAGGAGAAGGAACGGCCTCAAGTTGTTCCAGGCCAGATTTAGATTGGAGATTTGAGAAAATTTCATAACCAAAAAGGTTGTCATGCACTGGAAGAGACTGCCCAGGAAAGTGTCTGAGTCACCATCCCTGAAGGAATTTAAGAGATGTGTAGTTGTGTCCCTTGGGGACAGAGGTGTACAGTGGGCTTGGCAGTGCTGGGATGGTCAGGGGTGGACGTGAGGATCTCACAGGGCTTTTCCAACCTCAATGATTCCATGACAGCTCTGTCACCTCCCAACACATTCCTGTCTTTTCCCCACATTGTGCCAAGCACTGTGTGGGGAAAGGAGAGACAGAGGGAAATCCATTGGCCTCTTCTGCTGCTCCTTTCCAGGCTTTGTCTCACCCATTGTTTGACCCCAGCTCTGACTCTCCACTCCAGTGGCTTCTTCTTTGGAAACGTTGGTGCCCAAAGTCTCAACTTCCCTCCTGCCTGGCTCCTCTGGCCTGAGGCTGCCCACAGCAGGAATTGCCTCAGGAATTGTCCCCTCAGTGCTGGCTCTGGNAGCTGGACTCAGATGGGAGTGGATTCTCCACATCCATGCAAAAATTGTTTTAAATGAAAATATTTGCTGGATAGAGCTTGGTTCTGTCATCCTGCTTGGACTAGGTGTAGACTTGCATGATCACATAAAATAAATGAAACAGTGAATTAACCTGGAACCTAAGCTTGCAGAAGCAGCAGGAATGGCAAAACTTGTCCAAGTTGTTCCAACACCTCCTTTCTGGCCTGTGACATCTGCCTCAGATTGGAGCCTGTCCTGTTTTCAGTGTGTCCTGGGTGGAGAAGGGCAAAGATGCCTTGGAAGTGTTGGGGTTTTGATCATTAGAGAATTAATTCAGAAGAGCTTTTTCTGCTGCTCAAACCATGGTGGTGCCTTCTCCTGATGAATATTTGGCCACCAATCAGCAGCATTTTTTCCTGTGGCACTGAGCCCTCCCTTGAGCCTAGCCCTGACCTGCCCCATTAGGCTCCTTTCTGCAGGGCTTGGGGACCAGATGTGCACAGGGATCTGGTTCTGAAGTTCTGATGCCTCTTCTGTCAGCACAGCTGGATTAAAAAGCTGTGCCAGAAGAGAGAAGGTTTTCCCAGGTTTCACTCTTCAGTTCTGGTTATTTCACAAATTTGTACTCTTTGGGGTTTGGTGAGGTGACTTTTTACAGGTGACTTTGAAACCAGTGAGCTGGGATTTCCAGAAGTGGGCTCTGGATCCCTGCTCTTCACAAGTTTCAGGCATCCAAAATGGACAATTGTGCTTTTCTCAGTGCTAACATTCATATAGACATGTTAAAAATCAGTTTCCACATCCTACTTTAGGCACCACAGTCTGGAGAGTGCATCTGATGTCTTTCCTTCTCCTGCCCCACTTGCTGGCCCCATCCTGAGCAGAAATGTTTGCACAGCTGGTCATGCACAAATAAAGATTTCCCTGCCTTTTGCTGCCACAAGCAAGAAAACCTGTGAAAGATGACAGCAATCTTGCTGTTCACTTTCATGAGCTCAACTCCTCCGAGCCACTTTTGTGCGGTCCAGGAGAGAGAAAAATGCTTTTGTGCAGTGGCCCTGCCTTTGTTGCAGTTTCCCTGGCAGTGCCCATGCCCTTGGCTGCTATGTGAGCTTGGCTCTCCCAGGCCATTCTTCCCCAGCTGGGATCCAGCCCCTGATGCAGAGGGCTTGCAGCCCTTGGCTCAGCAGCCCTAGTAACTGAAGTCAAGGAAGCTCTTTTGTGCCCTGAGGAATGTGGTGGGAAGCTGCTGTGCCCTTCCTAGCACACTCAGGGTTGGCCTGAAGGGATGGGGGAGCAAAGACAGAGTTGTTTAATGGGTTTCTCCATCTCCTCCCCACAAAGGCAGTGCCATACCTGCTCTGCTGCCTGACAGCTGCAATTTGTATTTCCTCCTGCCCAGGCCAGCCCATGGAGCTTACATAAGTGTCTTTCTGTCCCATTCCATGTCAGAGCAATTTGAAATTTAAATCCCAGTGCTGTGGGATAGTGCCTAATCTGATTAGAGAGCATGTACCCAGGGTCTTTGCTGCTGCACTGCCAGTTCTTCCAGGTTTTTGTAAGCCATAAAGCACTGCAATGTATGGAGAGTGTGGACTGCAGGTTTGACTCCACTTCTGCTGTTGTAATTTATTATCATTATTTCTTAGGCTTGGGAAAAGTTATTTTTCGTAGTTTGGAAAAACCCCTACTTTCCAAACTGGAATTGAAGTATTTGATCATTGTCTGAAGCTGATGTGCTGTGTGACCATAAATGCACAAATGTCCATGCACTATGCCAACGGCAGTAGCAGCTGGAATGATGGCAGCAGCAGTGGTAGGGCAGCACAGAAGCAAACTGGCCAATCCTCACCTGCATCCTCTCAAAAGGAGCCTCTGCTGAGGCTCTGGGTTTGCTGCTGCCAAGGTTTGGGATACTTGGGGTGTCTGCAGTGGTTGTGTTGTGTCATAAAGTGCAGCACATCCCCAGGTGATTGTTTGAACCACTGTTTTCAGTATTTTTTAATATAAAAAGCCCCAGGCTGCCTGCCAACCACCCCTCAGCCTTGACACAAATGTGCTGGGCTGTCTTGGGAAGTGCTGAAACAGGTCTGGGCTCCTTCCTCCAGGAGGTTCCTGCTTTATTCCTGAAGATTTCCTAACTGACCCTCTGGTTTGTCTTTGTCACGGAGTCTTGCATTGGGCTGAGTTTCTCCGTGCACTCAGCAGAGGCTTTAAAGTCCAGCAGAGCTCTGCAGAGCCTGGGAGGGCTGGAGCAGCAGGACAGGCTCCATGCTCAGCATTCACCTGCAGGACCTGTTTGGAGATCTGAGGGGCTCAATCCCTGTTCCTCTCAATCCCTCTTCCTCTCAGTCCCTGTTCCTGCAATCCCTGTCCCTCTCAATCCCTGTTCCTCGCAATCCCTGTCCCTCTCAGTCCCTGTTCCTGCAATCCCTGTCCCTCTCAATCCCTGTCCTCTCAATCCCTTCTCCTCTCAGTCCCTGTTCCTGCAATCCCTGTTCCTGTAATCCCTGTTCCTGCAATCCCTGTTCCTACAATCCCTGTTCCTCCAATCCCTGTCCCTCTCAATCTCTGTTCCTAGAATCCCTGTCCCTCTCAATCCCTGTCCTCTCAATCCCTTCTCCTCTCAGTCCCTGTTCCTGCAATCCCTGTTCCTGTAATCCCTGTTCCTGCAATCCCTGTTCCTACAATCCCTGTTCCTCCAATCCCTGTCCCTGCAATCCCTGTTCCTGCAATTCCTCTTCCTCTCAATCCCTGTCCCTGCAATCCCTGTTCCTGCAATCCCTGTTCCTCCAATCCCTGTTCCTCCTGGCTTGGTTGCTCTGTTCTGACTCAGGCCAGATCCCTGGGAGCAGGAATCTCCCTCATGATGAACCAAACAAGAGATGTGCATGTAGGTCTCTCCATACAGTGCTGGGTTATTGGACAGGGATTTTTTTTATTGTTTGGGGTTTTTTTCCACTCACCCTCAACACATTTCAGCCTCTTCCAATACTTGGAAACTCTGCAGATGACAAAGCCCAACCCAAACACAAATTGCAGCAACAAGAACAAATCTAATCTGTTTGTAAAGTCCCAGGACACCCTGGTGGGGTTTTTTTCATCCAGGCTCTGTTGGCTGAGAAGAGCCACGTTCAGTTCTGGCCGTTGAGCAGCAGATGGAGCTGCCAAACTGCACATCTGGGGCTGCCAAACTGCACATCTGGGGCTGCATCCTGCAGCTGGCTGCAGCCACCCACGCATGGCCCCGCAGCTGGCAGCTCCCAGTTTCGGGGTGCTCTCCCAGGAGGAGCCCCCTTTTGCTACCACCATGATCCCAATTTCCTCCTGCGTTGGGAAGTGTCTTTCCTGGAATGCTGAGCACAGCTGGGAGTGGCGGGGTTGGGTACAGGAGACTGGACAGGTGTGGGATGTGGAAAGCTGGGTTTTAAAAGGGAGATATCTGCACACAGGACTTGTGAGGATGCAGGCAGAGATGGATTTTCCCTCTCTGAGTCCCACCCTGAAGTGGAACAGACAGGAATTAAGGAATACAAGCACCATCCTTGTTCTCTCCTCACCCCAACCATACCTACAGCTGATTTTCAACAGCTTCCAAACAAAATCTTCCTTTTAATAGTTGCACATGGCTTTATAATCATGCAGTGATCAGAAATGACAATTCAAAGAAAAACACAGCCTTTACATATTTTTTTAATGTTTCTTTTATCATAACTTTTACTTAGAAGTGAATGGCTAATAACCTCAATCGTCCCTTCTGAAAATCTGTAAATAAAATTATTTTTGATCTCTGCCTGACCTTGTGCCCAGTGTAACCAACACAAGGTGCAGCTTCTTCCCCCTGGCCAGTGGTTCATGTGCTGCAGCCCCTGGTTGAGCACTGGGCTGACAAAAATGAGTTATCAAGAGAAAACAGACAATAAATTGGTTGTGGATGGGTCACAGAAGACATGAAAAGCTTTATTTCAATGTGTTTTTCCAGCTGAAGCAAAGCTGTGGAAGTTTGCAGGAGCCACAAGCACTTCAGAGTTGACTAAAATACCCCAGGTCATTTTTCATAATCCATATTTGCTTCCTTGATTATTGTTTTATTTAGATTTTGAACGTGTACCTAGGAACAGCAATGGTGTTTTGAAAGGTCCACAAATGGCTGGAAACAGAAATAAGGAGTGACCATTGCAGGCTCTCATCTCACTGTGCTGATCATTTCAGCTTCCTGAAACATCTGTCTTACATTAACAGCTAATTATAACCACATGTAAAACCTGACATCATTACCCAGGATTAAGTCCCGTTGCTTGATCTGGTTTATTGTTTCATTCCTTTGGGAGCATTTCAGGGAAAGGTGTTTTAGATAAGAGAACTTCCGAAATTCTACAAATCCACTATTAATGGTGGCAAGTGCTGTTTCTTGATTTACTTTTTTTAATTCTTTCTGTAGATTCTTAAGAGATCTCTAGGGACAAAATATAATCAGAGAGATTGTTTTGGTTATTAGCCAACATTCTAAATTTAGCATTTATCCACTATTAAACATGGCAACTTCTATGGCTTGGTTGGTATTTCTTGAATTCTTTTTTGTGTAGATTCATAGGAGATCTGTAGGGAAAAAGGATAATAAGTGGCCTTGGACATTGTTTTGGATTAATATTGAACTTTCTAAATTCAGTAGTAGTTCATTATTAAAAATGGCAACTGCTATTAGTTGAAATTGGTTTTAATTCTTTCTGCAGACTTGCAAGAGATCTACAGGAAAAATTGTGATAAGTGGGTCTTGGAGATTATTTTGATTAATAGTGAGCATTCTAAAGTCAGTATTAATCCACTGTTAAAGATGGCAACTGCTATTAGTTGAAATTGTTTTTAAATTCTTTCTGTAGACCTGGAAGTGATCTATAGGGACAAAATGTAATCATTGGTGAGCCTTGGAGATTGTTTTGGATTAATAGTGAACTTTTAAAATTTACTGTTTAATTTACCATTAAAGGTGGCAAGTGATACTTCTTTTTTTTTTTTTTTTTAATTCTTTCTGTAGACCCATAAGAAATTCATAGGGACAAATATAAGAAGTGGGTCTTGGAGATTGTTTTGGATTAGTAGTAAATCTTCTAAATTCAGTATTAATCCACTATAAAAGGTGGCAACTGCTATTTCTTGGGTTTGGTTTTTTTTTTAAATTCTTTTCTCTGTAGACTCATAGAAGATCTATAGAAAAAAATATAATAAGTGGGTCTTGGAGATTGTTTTGGTTAATAGTGAACACTCTAAATCCACTATTAATGGTGGCAACTGCTATTCCTTGATTATTTTTAAAATTCTTTCTGTACACTCATAGGAGATCTATAGGAAAAATTATAATCAGTAGGTTTTGGAGATTGTTTTGGATTAATAGTGAATGCTCTAAACACACTATTAATCCACTATTAAGGGTGGCAACTGCTGTTTCTTGATTTATTTTTTTAATTCTTTCTGTAAACTCATAAGAGATTTATAGGGACAAAGTATGATAAGTGGATCTTGGAGATTGTTTTGTATCAATAGTGAACTCTCTAAATCCACTATTAATGGTGGCAACTGCTATGCCTTGATCTTTTTTTTTTAATTCTTTCTGTAGACTTGTAAGAGATCTATAGGGATGAAATATAATCATTGGGTCTCAGTGATTGTTTTGGATTAGTTGTGAACATTTTAAATTCAGTATTAACCTTCTATTAAAGGTGGCAACTGCTCTTTCTTGGGGTTTTTTTAAAATTCTTTTTTCTATAGACTTGTAAGTGATCTACAGGGACAAAATATAATAAATGGGTCTCAGAGATAATTGTGGATTAATTGTGAACATTCTAAATGCACTATTAATCCACTATTAGAGGTGGCAACTGCTATTCTTTGGGGTTTGGGTTTTTTAAATTATTTTTTCTGTAGACTCACAGAAGATCTATAGGGACAAAATACAATCCGTGGAGATTGTTTTGGATTAACAGTGAACTTTTTAAATTTACTGTTAACCTACTATTAAAGGTGGCAACTGCTTTTTCTTGATTTTTTTTAAAGTTCTTTTTTCTGTAGACTCATAGGAGATCTATAGGAAAG